>JAQQSW010006095.1:0-14029 GCA_028646575.1 Pseudocheirus occidentalis | reverse complement strand
AAGGAGGCAAATAGAATTTCAGAGAGGCTAGACATGATAAATCTCTGGAGAAAACTGAATGGGGATAAAAAAAAGGAATATACCTTCTCTCAGTGGTATGTGGCACATACACAAAAATCAACCATGTACTAGGGCATAAAAACCTCACAGTTCAGTGCAGAAAGGCAGAAATATTAAATGCATCATTCTCAGATCATGATGCAATAAAAATCACATGCAATAAAAGACCATGGAAAAATCGATGAAACACTAATTGGAAACTAAATAACTTAATCCTAAAAAATTAGTGGGGCAAATAAGAAATTAGAGAAACAATTAGTAACTTCATTCGAGAGAATGGCAATAATGAGACATCATACCAAAACTGGTGGGATGTAGCAAAGGCAGTTCTTAGGGGAAGTTTTATATCCCTGAATGCATATATGAATAAATAAATTGTTGGTGGAGTTGTGAACTGATTCTACCATTTTGGAGAGCAATCTGGAACTATGCCTAAAGGGCTATAATTGTATACCCTTTGACCCTGTAATACCACTTCTAGGATTGTATTCCAAAGAGATCATAGCACTGGGAGGAAGATCCATATGTACAAAAATATTTATTGCAGCTCTTTTTGTGGTGGAAAAAATTGGAAATGAAAGTTGTAGTATATGAATATAATGGAATACTATTGTGTTATAAGACATGAGGAGCAGATGGACTTCATATTTACCTGGAGAGGCTTATACAAACTGATGCTAAGTGAGAAGAGCAGAACCAGGAGAAATTTGTACACAAATACAGACACAGTGTATATGTGATGACCAACTTTGCTAGACTGGACTCTTCTCAGCAATTCAAGGTTATAAGACAACTCCAAAAAACTCATGATGGAAAGAGATGTCTACCTTCAAAGAAAGATCTAGACAGAACAGAGTTTAAATACAGATTGAAGCAAACTACCTACTCTCTTTCTTTTTCATGTTTGGTTTTGTTTCCTCTTTCCCATTGTTCATTCCATCGGTTACAACCCTTCTTTACAACCAGACTAATGTCTAATGTGAAAGTATTTGAATATCCTATACTTGACTGCATGCCACCATGGGAGGGGGGGCAGAGAAGGGAGAAAATTTCAAACTCAAGGGATTGTGGAACTGAATCTTGTAAACTAAAAGTAAACAAACAAATCAATAAAAAATAAGATTTTATTGGTATTTTTTCATTCCTCACCAGTTTCATAGTTTTTCCCCAGTTCCAGTACTCCTCTTCCTCCCTCTCAGATAGCCATTCTTTATAACAGAGTATTTTTAAAGACAATATAAGGAAAGAAAAGAAAAAATCCTCATAACCACTCAATATACCAAAAAGTTGTGAAGCATGAGCAATGCTTGAGGACCTCTCACCTACATTATATCTTAAGATAAATTCCTGGGTGAATGATTTAATGACATTAGCCCACCAATGACTACAGCTACACCTTGCTTTATTCTGCTTCATTTTATTTCACTTTTCAGATTTGCATTGTTTTTGAAGGTTGGTGGCAATCCTGTGTTAAACAACTCTATAGGTGCCATTTTTCTAATGCTCATATCATGTCTCTTTGTCACATTTTTATAATTTTCATAATATTTCCAACTTTTTTGTTATATCTATTATGGTTATCTATGTTCAGTGATCTTTGATGTTACTATTGTATTTATTTTGGGGACACCACAAGCCACGCTCATAATATAATCAATAAATTATGTATGTGTTCTGACTGCTCCACTGAATCATTAATGATACTTGTACCTGCTGTGGAAGTGTAAGACCAACAATACCAGCACATAAGAGAACTGCTAACACAGCTTCTTGATCTGCTTCTCTAAAGGAAAAACAGCCTTAAAAGGGGTTAATAATCTTACTTTAATTGAACAATTAGAAAATTATGTAAGTAGAGAGAAATGAGTATCCAAGAAAGCATCTAATGCACAGGGCTCCAATTGTCTAAACAGAGTAATAGAACAATTTACATCACTAGACCAGGGAGCACCAACATCTGGGTTCACAAAGCTGTGGGCCCCTGTAACAATAATGCAATATTCACAACACCCACGGTGGTTATGAATATGCTGGTATAATTGTGAATCACAAAATGTAGCAAACTCTCCACATGGAGGGCAGAACCAAAGGCTTTATTCAAATACCAGAAAACCTAGTCCCAGAACCAGAAAGCCAAAGTCATTACAGTAGTCATGAAGTTGATACACATGGTTAATGCAGTCAACACCCACATTCCCAAGCCTTCACAATGGAACAGGCTCCCTCAAGCAGGGATCCTTCTCTCATTCATGGTAGCTCTTCAGCTTGGTTTTTGGAAGTTCTTGGCAAAAGGACAGTCTCAGCAAAAAGTTGCAGCCTCCAGGTACTCACTGAGAGAAAATCTGACTGTCCTAAGGTTCTCTTATATATAGTATAGCTCCTCCCAGTTCTGCCCCTTGCTGTTAAGGTGATAACTACTTCTGTGTTAATTAAATAGCTTAACAAGGTGTTAACTTGAAAGGTACTAAGCACCTGCTTACTTGCCAATACAAAGGGGCATGGAAGATCTTCAGATTCCATTAACATTACAGCATCTTAACAATGGCTACGCAGAGTCTCATCTGGCCAAATCACAAAGACTTCAGGAAAACATTCTTTCCATGAGTGAGTCCCAAAACAAAATCTCACCTCTCACCCCAGAATGTGTATGTGTGTGAGTATACATATATACACACACAATACATACATACATACATACATATATATACATACACACACACATACACACACACACACACACACACATATATATATATATGTATATATGCTTTTGACTAATAGACTCAGAGCCAGAAGTTATCATAACCCACTCTGTCTCACTGCCTAATTGACTCAGTACCAAAAGGTGTGAAAGCCCTCCTGCAAGCAAGTCTCCCAGTTAGCAATCTTCTCCCTAAGCAAGCTTCCACTTAGGCAAGTTCCTTAGGCACCTGATGTGACTCAGCATGGAATGTATCACAGCTGTGAATGGGGCTGGAGTTTAAAGCAGCAAGACATTCATGAATGAAATACCTGTGTACCTTTAGACTTAGGAACACAGCCCCTGTTCCAAGGGAAAAAAAAGGAACACATGTAGTTACATAGGCGATGGGGATATTCCATTAACCCCACATCTACCAACTGGCCATTCTCCATCTTTCCTCTCCTGGGCCTCCCTATTCCCTGACACAATAATACTGAAGAATATGACATAAACTTAAATGATAAGCAGTGGGCAGAATAGAGAAGACAGACTCCAGTTTTGAAAGATCTATTCTGAATAAATAAAATACTATCAAACAGCATCACATACTGCAGAGAAATCTTTTGTGAAAGGAAGGATCAATTGGTGCAGCAAATTTCATTCCTGTCTTATTTTAAGAAATTGCCACAGCCACCTCAACTTTTAGCAATCTCCACCCTGGGCAGTTAGCAGCCATCAACATCGAGGTAAGACCCTCCTCCAACAATAAGATTACGCTCAGTGAAGGCTCAGATGATGGATAGCATTTTTTTTAGCAATAAAGTATTTTAAAATTAAGGCATATATATATATATATATATATATATATATATATATATAGTTTGTAGACATAATACTATTATGCACTTAATAGACTACAGTACAGCATAAACATAACTTTGATCTGCACTGGGAAATAAAAAAGTGTGATTCACTTTATTGTGATATTTGCTTTATTGCAGTTATTTAGAACTGAACCTGCATTTATCTGAATTCCAACAATGTGCTTAGGACTGTGTTAGGGATTGTGGAGATCCAGAAATATGATACAGCAAGACATCATCTGTATGACAGAGCCCTAAACTTGAAGTCCAAAAGACCTTGAGTTCAAGTCTTACCTCAGACACCTAGAAGTTATGCAATGTGAAGATTAAACAAATTCTAAAGCACGGAGAGACATGAGAAACCATCTAATCCAACCCTTCCTTTTACAGTTAAGGAAACCACAATTCCGTGACACTGAATGGTTCGCCAAAGGTCACAAGGGGAGCACCTCTCTGAGACCAATTTCTTCATCTATTATATGGAAATAGGAAAAGGACTTGTCCCACATGATTGTACTGAGGCTCAAATAAGATGACACATGACCAATACTTCCTGCTCTCAGACAGCCTACATTCTATTTCGGTAGACAACATCTATGTATATATGGCAAGTGATTTTCTTCAACTAATTCTAAGAATTAGAATGAATTCTTCGATGGCTTGGATGATTGTTTAGTGCTCATGTGTAGCTGAGAATTTGGGGAGAAATTTTTCCTCATCATCGAGCCAAGCTGATGTTCATGGATGAGGCTCTGCTTTGAAAGGAGGGAGGGCAGTGGAGAAGAAAAATCCATCCTATTAAAAAGCATCCACATTTCTGTTCTCAAACTAATCTGCCATGCAGTAGCTTCACCACATAATGAGTGAAACATTGGTGCATAATTAGGCATCACCTAATGACAGCCTGAACTATTAATCAAACAATAATTCTGTGGCTTGTCATAGAAGGAGAGTTCAGGTTTATTCATAGATTTTTTCTAAGTTACTACAAACTGCTAGGTAAGTCAAGCTCTGGAAATAGAAACATCAAACAGGAACTTCAGAATCTTTTCTTTCTAACTGAAATAATATGCCTATTCATCCTCTGAGGCTGTCATTTCTGCTCAGAATTGCACCCAATGTTTTCTTCAGCTTTTTCATCATTGAAGGCATATTAGTCTAGTGGGAAAAGCAGGGAAATGAGAGTCAGAAAGACCTGGGCTCTAGTTCCTGTCTCCAATTGACTCTTTGATCAGGTAACTTTCATCTTTCAGTTCTTCACTGTTTCCATCTATTTTTTAATGTATATATGAAACTCTTTCCCCAACATAGATTGCTATTCACATATGATTTAGGAGGATAAGTCCTAGGGAGCTTCCTGAGGCGCAAAGAAATTAAATTACTTACCCAGGGTCAATTAATGACAAAGCGCTTATTAGGTGAGCTCTGAATTTCTTTTAGCAATGCAGTAATTTATAGGTTTTGGGGCAGTGGATAGAGCACTGGGCTTTGAGTCAGGAAGATTTGAGTTCAAATCTGGCCTCAGACTTTTACCAGCTGTGTGACCCTGGGCAAGATGCTTGATCCCTGTTTTCCTTAGTTACGAATCTGCAATATGGGAGCACGCTGGTGAAGGAAATGGAAAACCACTCCAGTATCTTTACCAAGAAAACCCCGTGGACAAAAGTTCATGGCGTCATGTGGAGTAGGACACAAATGAGCAATTGAACGATAACCACAAATGCAGAGGTTGACAGAGGATCTAGGAGGGATTATTTGGTGTGGCTACAGCCAAAGATCTGGACTCAACTACCACTTCAAGTCTATAATCTATGTGCATGGAAGACTGAGGCGCACAATTTATCGTTCAGCTTCATATGTGTTCAAAGGTTTCACTGTTCAGAGTTGGGTCAGCAGGAGACCAAGGAGTGCTAAGGAGAGAAACGCATCTCTGGTCTCTTTCAGGCAAATAAAACTAGGTAAGTTGAGTTGAAAAGTCAGAGAACCGTAGTAGTCCTATGGGGATCTCTACTTTTAAAAAAGCTTATATAAGACACTAACTTAAGCATCATCTGCTAATTTATTGTAGATTGTCAACTCATAGACTTAGTTTTACTTGTTTTTTTTTTCCTGAATGAAAACAGAGATCTATAATGAGAGGCTCTGAATAAGGAAAGAGAACGTTGTCTACAGCTTTGCTGTAGATAATTTAGACCATTAAAACGTTAGAAGACATAGTTGGGTTATAGCTCTAGGTAGTACTGAAATATGGTTTGGGCCACAAGCGTGTCTGACCTTTTAGCAGGTTGAACTTGGGAGAGGGTTAGTGGTCTGTTATCCCTGAAAAACTTCTCTGTGATGAGTCATTGGGGTACCTAGCCCTGTGTGCTAGGGTTAGCAATACTTTATTTTGATAAGCTAGGCAAGCTCTTTGGCCTCATAAATTGCAAGTCTTTGGGAAGAACTACAGGAGTAATTTCCCACTTTAGCCTATTCTTTATTCTGACCACTGATTTTTCACTCCATCCTTTGTTTTATTCAATGCATGTGTATTTAAGTGTGAAGACACTAGCAGTTTGGGGTGGATCAGGAAGGTTTTATGTAGAAGGTGATATTTGAGCTGCATCTTGAAGACAGAGATAGATTCTACAATGCAGGAATAAGTGTATACCCCAGGTCTGGAGCTAGCCAGCACTAAGGCATGGCAATGGGAAGATGGAATGTTATGTGTGAGAGTCAGAGAGAAGGGCAGTTTGATTGCATTACAGGATGCAGAAGTGGAATATCATAGACCAAGAGATAGAAAGGACCTCAGAGGTTATTTATTCCAAGCATTTCTTTTCAAATAAGGGGAAACAAGCCCAGAGAACCTACGTGACTTGTCTCATGCCACAGTGATAGTCAAATGTCAGAGCTGGAATTCAAACTTAGGTTGTCTGCTTCCAAATCCAGTCTTTTTTCCATTGCACCATACTGCTAAATCCCAGAGTCAAAGGGCTTTTAGTATCTCCAGGATTTCTTTTCTTCTCTCCCTTTACTTCTAATAGAAGAATCCTTCAAAACTTTGAACCATTTGGTGCCATTTCCTTATAGTAAAATCAGCTCTAATTTTACAGTTTATTTATTAAATGTTAGGCCCCTGCCCTTCTATTACTTTTTCCCAAAGAGTACAATACAGAGCAGAAAAATGAAACAAAAAGAAAAAAGAAATCTTCCTACTGTGGAAATTGAGGGAAAGTGTATGCCCGGTGAGTGAGGAGAAACAGTGAGAAGCAGCGCTGACTCATTATTGTTATTTCCACAGAAAAAAAAGCAGCCTGAAGAGGTACAATGGTTCTCTGAAGAGCCTGTTGTGCATGTACTAAAAAGGAAAAAAAAGAATCCTTTCTAGAAGCCTTTCAAAGAGCAGAGTTAAAGATGACGAACACTCCCCTAAAACGGCAGTTGTGAATTAGCAGTGATCAGTTGAAGTGGGCCTCACCGCTGAGAAATGGGCTCCTTACTAGCTTCTCAAATCAGCACTACTCCTCTCCAAACATAATCACAGAGGCTTTTCAGAAAGAGACTCTACCAGTCATTGCCTCATCCTAAACCTTGATGATAATTGTTTATTCACAGACTCCCAGTGACCTAAATGAATGTACTTTCAGGGAAGAGTTAAGATGGGTGGGTTTGCAAAATGATCCACTTAATCTGGGCTTTTCAGGGAGTTAAGAAAAACTCAACATATGCAGTTTGGGCTGGGAGCAAAGTCTGTATTTTTCCTTTTCTGCTTGAGTTTCTGAATTTCTGCTTGTGATCACCACTGTGTTCAAAAACAACTGATGACTTGATTGCTTGGCTTTCCCTCACTGATGGGGTCAGTGAGGTCACTGGCAGGGAAGCCTGTGCCATGAAAGACATCACAATAGGCACAGTGTGGGGATGAGAAAGTTGGTTCTTATATTGAAATCACTCTCTGGTGCACATAAATACTACAACAATGATAACAATTGGCATTATGGAGGACCCCTTCTTTCTCCCAGAAAGGAGGATAGTTTATGGTCTGATTTTTAATGGGTCAGAGATCAAGTTTTGTGGATTTTAACTACTCTGTTCATTTTATTCATACTTTGAAGCTGACTGTCAGTCCATCAACAAATATTTATTAAATGTCTACATCTAGAGATAGAACTACAGTTTGAATGCAGATTGAAGCAAACTACCTGCTTTTGTTTTGTTTCCTCTTTCCCATTGTTCATTCCATCAGTTATAATCTTTTTTTTACAACCTAATGTTTAATGTGAAGGTATTTGTAGATTGCATATTTGATTGCATGCTGCCATGGGAGGGGGAAGGAGAAGGAAGGAGAGAAAATTTGAAACTCAAGGGACTGTGGAACTGAATGTTGTAAACTAAAAGTAAACAAATAAATTAATAAACAACCCAAATATTTATTAAGTAATTTAAACAAGCCTAGCAATGTTAAGTACAGAAGTATAAGACATGCAGGGGGGTGTAATGAGAAGATCACTAAATTGTAAATCAGGAGACTTAGATTTTCTTCTTGGTTTTCACAATAGCTGTCTCTTTGGATCTTACTTTTGCCACCTGTGTACATGGACTAGAAGAGCTCTTAAGGTCCTTACCAGCTGGAACTTCTGGAATTCTCAAACATGCTCTTAGGGGGATAGGACAGAATTATAGTGAATTTTCACAGACAGGTAGCCTAGATTGTATCTAAATTACCCACAATAGATTTCCCCTCACAGTGAGCTGAAGTTCCCTATCCAGAATAATCTAGAAATAAAAGAAATCTGGGGTAGGGGAAGGAAAGGAGATGAACTTAAAGCTTCCTAATAATCTTTCTCCTGAATATTCTCTACCTAACCTCAGCTCAACAACAGAACATGCAGAACATGAAAAGCTCCAGGATACCAACACTGAGAATAACTACAAAGGCAGCTTTTCCTGTATGCTCATGGCTTAATTGGTAGAGTTCCTCCTTTTACTGCTAAACCAATCCTGCTTGTAGTCAACAGGATCATGGCCAGTCGTTGATCCATTACCAAGAGC
This sequence comes from Pseudocheirus occidentalis, assembly GCA_028646575.1. Taxonomy (NCBI): domain Eukaryota; kingdom Metazoa; phylum Chordata; class Mammalia; order Diprotodontia; family Pseudocheiridae; genus Pseudocheirus; species Pseudocheirus occidentalis. The sequence continues at coordinate 5,389 of JAQQSW010006095.1, read as the reverse complement.
CATCCCTCTCCCTTCTTATATATTCCAGGTAAAAACTGACTCTATGGTGGGATGATGCTATAGTGACTTGCGATATAGTACTTGACTTGTTCCTTCTCACTTTCATGACACTGCTGGATTCCCCTGGGCATCATACTAATACAGCTCTAATATCTATGATCTGCATCCTTATATGCTACAGGATATGCTTATAGGAGTTACAATGTGGTTAAGAAGCCAAGAGATATATAGATAAAACAGCAGTAGAGGTAAGTAGCTTTTAGTGTGGATATCATTTAATCATAGAAATTTCAGACCTGAAAAGAACCTTAGAAATCATCTAATACTCTATATCCCTGATGCTTCTGTAGATGAAGAAAATGGGGCCCAGAGAGGAGTCTGATTCCTACCTCAGACAATTATTAGTTGTAAAACCCTGGGGAAATCACTCAAATATTTTGTGCCTCAATTTCCTCATCTCTAAAAAGGGGATAACAATAGCACCTAACTTGCAGAGTTGTTGTGATGATCGAATGAGTTAATGCACGCTAAACACTTTGCAAACCTTAAAGGTTTTAACATATGAATGTTAATGTTGTTGTTGATTATTGTTATAAAAATTTGGCCAAAGTTATTGTAATAGTAATGTAATTTGATTCCTCTGTATTGGCAAAACCTAACAGGTACTTAGCACCTAGTTTGAAATTAATTAGATCAAGCCTCTGTTAAGAGACAGAAAGTATGGACTCCTGTTGCTGACATGACAGAAAGTTGCTGATGTAACAGGATAGGGAGGAGCTATTAGGTATATAGCTGGAATTTCAACTCTTCTTGGAACCAGGTTCTGGAGGCTGGGGAAGAGAGGCCCAGGTTGGAGAGAATGATTTATATTTGGTGAACCTGGGTGAAGTGATTGTAGAAGACTGAGGAAGCATGACTGTGGTGCCAGTATTTTGTCTGTTTGTGGCTTTGTTAAGCCTTGAATTCCCAGGAATAGAGACAGTGAAGGATCTCAGGTAGACTGGACATTGTGAGCTTCACCATGGAACAGAAGCTGCATGGAGAGCTGGACAAGGAACTGGAAGCCGTTTGCCTTTGAACTCAGGTGACAGTTTGGTGAATCCAGGTAGAGCTGGTACCATAGAAGGGGATTCAGAGAATCTGAGAGCCTACCTTGGGCCAAGATGAAAAGACCTCTATGTGAATATTGAGTAGTGACTGACCCTGATGTGAGGTTTTGCTTTGGAACTCACTTTGGGAAGAGTTGTGCAATTTGGTCAGATGAGACTCTGGGAAGCCATTGAGAAACCTTTCCTCCCCTCCTCCACCCCACCCCACTCTGGCTTTGAAAACCCAAATGTTGGTATTTCCCTCTCTGGTAACTAACTAGGTATGGATGTAATGGTCAGAGAGCAGGAAGCCCTGTGTGCTGAATTGTGTTATTTTCTGATGGAATTGTAATTTATTTGTGATTGTACTTTGTGATTGAATTAAGGACTCTGTGATTGACTAAATGAATGTACTATCTGGGCATGGAGTACTTTGACTTTTGTATTTTGTGTCCCTTAGGGAGGTAAGCCTCCTTAAAGATGATGGAATGATTTAGCTAGGAGGCAAGGATGATTGCCTTAAGGATGATTGGATGCTTGAGTTACTAAATGATTGAGTGACTACATGAATGCTCTTTGTTCAAAACTATGTGACCACTGTGCTGGAAACTGTGTGGCCATTTTAGTCATAAGTTGTTGTGAATGTGTATTTTGATTTTGTGTGAATGTTTTGCCCTGATTTGTTATTAGAGTGCTCACTGTACTGTGTAATCAGAACCTTGCAAGCTGTTCACAGTAGCATTCTTCTGGAAAGCTGCTTATGTGTACATCAAGTTTATGGTGTACTTCATGACTCAAATCCAATCCTTCTGACTTTCAACTCAATGTTCTTTCCACCATACTAAAATTATACATGGTAAAGAATTAGAAAATAGGACCATTTGAGGTGTTAATTGCATGGTAATCAAATCTGTACTGCTATTGCTTCAGAAATGGGAATGCCAAGTGATTGCCCTGAACTTACCATCCCTGTGCCTTTTCAGATCAAAACTCTGTTTCTTGATCACCACTCCCCTCTATGTGTTATCTAGTATAATGGAAATGACTTCTAGGAAAGGATCTAATCATAACTAGAAAGCAATTAGAAACTATATGAAGAAAATTATTAAAATGGCCTGGTCCATTGACACAGACATTATATTGCTAGGCATATATAGTAAGTGATATGATATACATAAAATATTTATGGCAGCACTATTTCTGGTGACAAGAAGTCAAGACAAAGAAAGATTTTCATCAATTGGGGAATGTGTAAACAAATTGTGGTACAGAAATGTAGTATTTTTGTTTGTTTGTTTTGCAGAGGAAGGTGTTTATTTAAGCTTCTAGCAAGGAAGTGGGTGTGGTCCTCACTAGGGACACACCGATACCAAATATAATGTATCATCATGTTGTATGAAATGAAGGCTATGATGAATACAGAAAAGTATGGGGAGATTTATATAAATTGATGTAAAGAGAAGGAAAACCAGAAAAACAAAATCCCTAATGACCATCTGAGTGAAGTAGATGAAAAGAAAAAGAAGCAAATGAATCCAAATAGTGCAATAGTCAGGGGGCATCTAAGTGGTGCAGTAGATAAAGTTCTATATCTGGAGTCAGGAAGACTCACCTTCCTGAGTTCATATCTATCCCCAGACACTTATTAGCTGTGTGACCCTGGATAAGCCACTTAACCCATTTTGCTTCAGTTTCCTCATCTGTAAAATAGGCTGGAGAAAGAAATGGCAAACCACTCTGTTATTTGTGTCAAATGGGGCCATGAGGGATTGGACATGACTGAAACAACTGAAGAATAACCAATTAACCTGTGCACAATTACAATGATGGAACTTGTGCCCAAAGTAGAGATGAGAAAGCACTTTTCTGCATCCTTCTTTGTAGAAATGGGAGGATTATGGGTGTTAGAATACTACATATACTGTCATACTTTTATCAATATGTTGATTACTTTTATGAAATAGTTTTTTTTTCTTTTGTTAATTCTTCATTATATGAGATAACTTGGAAAGAGGGAAAGGATATACTGGAAAATGTAGGTGATATAAAGAGAAAATACTGATAAAATTTTCCAAATTAAAAAATAAGATTCTTGAAGGAGAATTTTCATTTTTGCATTTGCATTTTTGCATAGCATTTAGAAATAAATTAACATTTATTTTTTCACTTATTCATTTATGTTACAGAGAGTATATGCACAAGGAATTGAGTGAGGGAAGAGATCTTTGTGAATTGGTACCACCATCAGGGTAGGCTTTACATGGGGATGGAATCTCAGCTTATGGAATAATTAACACATCATAGATAAAAAGATAGGGTTGAGGGTGGGAGGAGGAGGTTATTCCAAATAAGAGGACAGCATATGATGCTTAACCACATAGAAAATCAAGTATAACATGGTGTGTTTAGTTTCATGGCCCTGAGATGCAGCAAAGGAATTAAAAGAAAAATATCGTGAATTGCTGCTAAAGACTTATTAGCTGCCCTCTAGTGACCTTTAGGGAAGTATTTTCATGCCACTTTTGATCAGGCCAGCATCCCAATCTTGCCAAACATTGCTGTTTGCTCCTTTCACAGACCCTTTCAGCCGGACAATCTTTCATTCTGGTGAACACAGAACTGTTGGTTCCAGCTGATTGTGTCATTGCTGTAGCTTTCGAAGAAACTCAGCACTTTTGGAAATAGTTAAATTTTTTACTTACCCAACCTTTCAATCTATTTTGGGTTCCCTCCCTCTGTCCTAAACTTCATGTTTCTAGGTTTTTAAAAGTGCTTATTCCAATAATCCTACTCTGAGTTTTTCCCCCTTGGTGTAATATTATAGCTAAGCTTTGCAGAATATTACAAAAAAAACCCGAAGTCAGCAAAACAGTATTTCATCTCTTCCATCAATGCCAGTATAGCCTATACACTGGGATTTTCTGTGGCCTTAGAATGCTGGGGCTATCTGTTTTATTAGACAAGGCTGTAGAGTGCAGCAAGGATCTCAGCCTTGTCAGGGCACAGATGTAATTGGATGCCAGCGATAATCCTCTTTGTTTCAGTAATCAGAATGCAATCAACTGATATTACTTGATTTTTTTTATTAAACTGACTTTGGAAATGATAATTACCTGACTCTAACCATACAGACATGCTCTTCTGTTGACATTGCACCAATAATTCAGTGAAATCACTTTAATGGATTAAAACAACAACATCAGTCCATTTGGTTATTTCATGTAGAAAAACAATTGGTTGATGGAGCTTTACACATTTCAGTTGATTGTTTTGGTCTCAGTCTTTGTTACTGGAATTTGATTTCATCATAATGCCACGTAGCTATTTAAATTATTCTGCAATTTTATAATACCTATTTAACTTCTACATAGCTCTTACTATGTGTCATATACTCTGCTAAGCACTTTACAAATATTATTTCATTGAATTCTCAGACAAATTCTCACATTCACCTCCTTACCTTAGGAGGCAGATATTAGTATAATCTCCATTTTACAGATGAGGAAACTGAGGCAAACAGAGGTTAAGTGACTTATCCAGGGTGATGCAGCTGGTAAGTGTCTGAGGATAGATTAGACCACAGATCTTGCTGACACTAGACTCAGAGTTTTATCTATTGGGTCACCTAGAAATTACAGTATGCATTTTGATGCATACTAAAAATTGTTCATGTGTTGTTGTTGGTGACAATAGATTCTCAAGAGGAATATAAGCTTCCTGAGGGTAGATAATTTGTCATTTAAAAAATCTTTTTACTTCTATCATCTACCATAGCATCTTACACAAAACAAGTACCTAATAAATGGGAACTCAATTGTTCATTGAATTGAAGGTGAGATATATGGGGCAGCAGTGTGACTGGGGCTCATTAGAGGTGTAGTCAGAAGAAAGGCACAATTTTATTGTTTCACACTAGGTATGCAAACAGTGCTTCTTATCACAGAATCAAATACACCAACTGTATTAAGTATCTAGGGTATGCAGGTATGGAGAGGGTAACAGAAGGACAAGCATTGTAATCAACTTTGACCTCTGCTTTCTGGTGGTCATTATTTGTTACTTCATATTGCCTTGCATACACTAAAAATTAAATGGGGTAGTGGGTGGTGGTGAATGGGTGCCTGCTTTTGGAAGAGAATATAATCCATTTCTGAATAACCAGCTGAGACTTCTAAAAAAATTGCCAAGTACAATTGGCTCAAACCAATCGTGAAAACACACACACAAAAGTAATGGGAATTTGAGCTATACTTTATAAACCAGCAGGATTTGAAATATTGAAATTTATAAAATTTGACAAT
>JAQQSW010006094.1:0-14029 GCA_028646575.1 Pseudocheirus occidentalis | reverse complement strand
ATTTTTAAAAAATTTTTAAATTTTAAAAAAATACAGCCTTCGCACTTCCAGAATTGACAATCCAATTAGAGAGACAAAATTAACACATGCAACAGTTAGAGAAATTCTAACTGCTAGGCAATACATGGCTGACTCTCAGTGAAAACAAGATTCATTCAAAGGAGATATTTGCTTCAACTGGAAGAGAGAGAGGCTATATGACCTTAGTTAAGTCTAGAATCAAACTTCTCCAAGTTTCTGTTTCCACTTTTGTGAAAGGGTAATAGAATCACCTATCATACCTTTCTAATGTGTTACAACAAAAGAGATAATTTATGAGAATGCACTTAGAAACATATAAAATGTTATCCAAATGTAAGATATTGTTTCTCATGACTTCACATGTATAATGAGTATCATTATATATGCTTGCTTTCTCAATGGGTAGGAAAGGGGCTAGAGGAAAAGGGAGAATTTGTAATTTTTTTAAAAAATTAATGAATGTTAAAATTAAAAGAAAAAAACAAATTAAGGTATTAAGTCAGTATAAGAGTCAGGACCATAATCTAAAAAGCACAGATTATAAAATTTGAGAAATGGAAAGACTCATAGAACATAGACTAGTAAGTCACTAAATGTGGAATATTTGAGCTTGAAGGGACTTTAGAACATGAAGTAACAAAAATATTTATAGCAGCTCTTTTTACAGTGACCAAGAAATGGAAATTGAGGGAATTTCTATCAACTACAGAATGGCTGAACAAGTTGTGGTACATAAATGTAATGAAATACTATTGTGCTATAAGAAATGATGAGCAGATGGACTTCAGAAAAACCTAAAGACTTGTATGAACTGATGTTGAATGAAATGAGCAGAACCAGAAGAACTCTGTACATAGTAATAGCCACAGTGTGTTATGACTAACTTTGAGGGACTTAGACCTTCTCAGCAATGCAAGGATTAAAACAATTCCAAAGGACTCATGCTGGAAAATTCCATCCATATCCAGAGAAAAAACTGTGGAGTCTGAATGCAGAGCAAAGCAGACTGTTTTCTTCTTTTTTTCTTTGTTTTGTTTAGTTTTTCTTTCTCATGGTTCCTCCTATTTGTTCTGGTTCTTCTACACAGCATGACTAATGTGAAAATGTATGATAAGAATATATGGTAGAGCCTTTATCAGATTGTATGGCATCTTGGGGAGAGAGGAGGGAGGGGAGGGGAAGAAAATTTAAAACTTACAGAAGTGAATGTTGAAAAGCAAAAATAAATAAACTTTAAAAACAACAACAACAGAACATGAACAATTAGAAAACAAAATATTAGAGCTGGAAGTAACTTTAGACCGCATAAAGCTAGAACTTATACAATGTTAGGACTTGAAGGGACCTTAAAACATAAAATATTGAACATAGAATGTTATAGCTGTTAAAATCAGAGCCCAGCATGTTTGAATATCAAATTTAGATTTTCAGAGTTGAAAGGAATTCTATGGATCAATTAGTCCAACCCTTGCATTTCACAAGGCAAATATCTGTTTGAAATGAGGCAAATGGGGCTTATAAAGATGAAGTGACAGCCAAAATCATACTGCTAATTGTTGCACAATTGTTACTAGAATCTATGTCTCCTGACCTCACGTCTGTTACTCTTTTCACAATACTGAGGGATAATGGATACATTTCTATCCCACGACCCTTTTCTTTATGTGTTCAGTTTTTATCTCCCAGTTACACAGGGGTGTCTGCTTGGTGAAACTGTTCTTTCAGGCTTTTCCTTTAATAGCATAAGGAGAGATGAACAGTATCAGTGGCCATCATTGGAACTTCTTTCTTGCCCTCTAGAGATCCACCTAGCCTAGTTAGCATAGCTATTTCCACCCTGCTTTTCCATAGAGCCTTTTTCTTAATATTAAGTGAGAATTTGAGCTATTTTTTCTCTTCTTTCCAGAGTTTAACACTAAAGGAAAAAAACCTGAGCTGCTGGCTTAGTGATGAAGGCCTATCATCACCTACCTGAGATACTGTAATAATTTTCTGAATGGTCTCTCTGCCTCTAATCTCCTCCCCCTCTCTAAACCATTATGTCTTTCATAGATTGTCTAAGATATTATTCTAATGTATAACTGTGGTCACATCCCTCCTCTACTCAGAATCTTCATTGTCTATAAGATAAAGTCTAAATTCTTTGGCCTTGAATTTTTCCATTTGATACAATAACTGGGGAAGGGAGGGGGAAAGGAAGGAATGTCTATATACCTGAAGGATGAAATGGCTGACTCTTTTAAGGCTGCAAAGTTAGTCAGTGGGTCATCTGGGATGGGAGCCTGGGTCTTAAAACTCTTATTCACTGTGACTTACATTGGACTTGGAACCAAATGATCTAGATTCCAGTCTCATCCTGGGTACTTACTAAATGCCTTACCAATAGCAAGCCACTCTTGTTCTTGGTGTCTTCATCTTTTAAAATGAGGAGTCTGAACTAGGTGATCTCTAAGGTGCCTTCCAGTTTCAGATATCTAACTCAAACCCTGGTATTTCTTCTAGGTCAGTGCACTTGCCATTATGCCAAACTGGCTCCCTTCTGCTCAAAATGCTTTGAGAATCTTTGCAAGCAGGCAGCTACATGGAAACAACAGCCATTGTCTTTCATAATGAGAAAGATGATGGGAAAGATCAGAGAGGCTTTAAGAAATAATATCACTTGACAGCCTGTGTCATAGTAAGTTTAAAATATGAAAGAAGAAGGGTGGAGGGATGAAGAGTGACCCTGAGAATTCATATCACATGATGTATGCGAGCCAGAAAATCAATTGTGGCAAGAGCAAAGACTATTGGTTGTTTGCTAGCCATGGTCCTGAATTAGAATCCAAGTAAGAGTTCCAGAATTCTAGAACTGCACATTTAGATGTGACCTTGAATATCACCTACCCCAATGACTGCCCAAAGCCTAAATCCCATCTATAACCTCCCTTTGAAGACATTATCCGGCCTCTGATCAAAAACCCCCAGGGATGGAGTGCTCATTACTTTTGAAGCAAGACAACCCAAACTATTATTGAACAACTCTGATAGTTAGAGAGGTCTTTACAGTATCACTGGGGAGGGAACTGAGAACCAAATAGCCCACAAGTTAGAAATATAAGTCAACTCAAGGAAGGTTTAGATAAATCAGTGGTGACAGATCCATTATAGACTATTATCTGAAGTTACATGGATATTGTGAGTGAAAGTTCCTAACCCTTTGAGATGACTATAAGACAATTAGTACTTCCCAATAAATATCCCCTAATGCTTCTGTCATTCAGAATATCAGACAGACAGACAGGCTCTGGGATAGAGAGAACATGGGGCTAATTGCATTCTGACATTCATATTCTTTTTGATATACAGATGATAATATTTAATATTTACAAAGAATTATCTACCTTTAGAATAGAGAGGAGTGTTATAGATTCCTGAAATCCACAGGAACCTTGGAGTCTTGACTTAGCTTTCAAAAAAGCCAGAAATGTTATAGATTCCTGAAATTCACAGGAACCTTGGAGTCTTGACTTAGCTTTCAAAAAAAGCCAGAAAAATCTTACTTTGTTTTATTACAAAACAATTTCATGCCCATTTATTCTTTTATTTGCCATGAACCAGTTAGTGAGATACAAATCACAAGCATTATTAGCTCCAGTTTACAGATGTAGAGACTGAGGCACCAAGAGATCAAGTGATTTGCCCAAGATCAAATGAGAAATTCATAGCAAAGCTGTGACTCCAAACCAGGGGTCCTCACTCAAAGACCTATAGACTTCCCATTGACACCATGCTAGCTCTCTAAGCCAAGAGCAACGCTGGATCTCCCCTGGGTCAGTTAATCATGAATGAGATATGCAGATCAGTTGTAATGAATCCAATTTCATGAATCCAATTTAAAAAACCGCACTTGGCCCCCTGTGGGCAGCTTCTGCCTGAGGGATCCTCTGTTCTTAACTTCTCACAGGCCTATATTATGACTTTCTCCTGCCAGTAAGATCAAGATTGGACTGATTGGTGGGTGGGAGGCCAAATGTTATTAAAGGAAAGCGAGTGTTAGTGTATGCTTGGATAACTGTCAAATTTCAGTGGATCCATGATTTCATTAATGTGGGTAATTTTCAGTGCAGATTGTAACTCATTCATACCTTCTTCTCTGATACAACTCTTGTACATTTCCTTCCATAAATGCTCTAGATAATTCTCACAAATGTGCTGGGCACCTTCTTTGGATCATTGTGTATACTGTGTTATAATGATGTGCTAGAGTTAAAATCAGGCAGCTAAGTGGCACAGTAGATAGGGTATTGGGCCTGGAGTCAAAAAGATCCTCTTCAGTGAGTACAAATCCAACCTGACTCTTACTATCTGTATTATGCTGAACAAGTCACTTAACTATGTTTGCCTCAGTTTCCTCATCTGTAAAATGAGCTGGAGAAGGAAATGGCAAACTACTCTGGTATCTTTGCCAAGACAAACCCCAAAAGAGGTCATGGAGAGTTGGACGTGGCTGAAAATGTCTCAACAGAGTTAGGATCAGGAAGAACTGAAAATGAATTCTGCCTCAGGCATTACCATCTGTGTAACATTGGACAAATTGGATCTGGATCTCATTTTCTGCATCTGTAAAATGGTCATCATAATACCCTTTACCTCACAGGGTTATTGTGAGGAGCAAGTGAGGTAATATACACAAAGTACTATGTATATCTCAAAATTCTATATAAATGATAGCTAATACTTCCTAGCGAGACCACCCTCTTTTCTATCATGTGTCTTGCTCATAATGTCCTTTATGCCACTCTTTAAATATAATTCCTCATTAGTAACAACCAATAATTATTTTTATCTCTTTACCAGCCATTTCTGCATTGTCCTGGAAGTCACCCATTTAATTGAAATAATTTATAAGTTTGGGAAAGTTGCAGGATACAAAACAAATGCACATAAATCATCAGCATTTCTATTTATTACCAACAAAGTCCAGCAGCAAGAGAGAGAAAGAGAAATTCAATTTTAAATAACTATATAAGACAAAACACTAGGGAGATTACCCATCAACACAAGCCCAGGAACTATATGGATATCATTACAAAATACTTTTCACATAAATAAAGTCAGATCTAAACAATTAGGCAAATATTACTTGCTCATGGGTAGGTCAAGCCAATATAATAAAAATGACAATTCTACATAAATTGATCTATTTATTCAGTGCCATATCAATCAAACTACCAAAGAGATTTTGTAGAGCTAGGAAAAATAATAGTGAAATTTATCTGGAAGAACAAAAGGTCAGGGATATCAAGGGAGTCCACACCAAAAAAAAAATGTGAAGGAAGGTGGTCTAGTCATACCTTGATCTGAAACTGGTATAAAGTCATCATTATCAAAACAATCTGGCACTGGTTAAGACATAGGGTAGTGAATTAATGGAATAGATTAGGTATACGATACATTTCAGTAAATGATCATAGTAATCTAGTATATGATCAACCCAAAGATCCAAGTTTTTTTAATTTTTTTTCTTTTTCTTTTGCTTTTTGGAGGGCAGTTGGGGTTAAGTGACTTGCCCAAGGTCACACGGCTAGTTTTTGTGTTAAGTGTCTGAGGCCAGATTTGAACTCAGGTCCTCCTGACTCCAGGGCCAGTGCTCTATTCACTGCACCACCTAGCCACCCCAAGATCCAAGTTTTGGAACAAAAACTCATTATTTGACAAAAAAAACTTCTGGGAAAACTGGAAAACAGTATGGCAGAATATGGGTATAGACCAACATCCCACACTGTATACCAAGATAAGGTCAAAATAGGTACATAAAGGCTGATACCAAAAACAAATTAGGAAAGCATGGAATTATTTATCTGTCAAATCTATGGAATTTAGGACAAAGCAAGATAGAAAAAACATTACAAAATGTAAAATAGAAAATTTTGATTATATAAAATTAAAAAGTTTTTGCACAAATGAAAGCAATGCAAAATTAAAGGGAAAACAGAAAACTTGGAGAAATTTCTGCAACAAGAATTTCTGATAAAGGCTCATTTCTCAAAAATATAGAGAACTGAGTCAAATTTGTGAGAATATGAGTCATTCTCCAATTGATAAATGATCAAAGGATACAAACATGCAGCTTTCAGACAAAGAAATAAAAGCTATCTATAGTTATGAAAAACTGCTCTAAATAACTATTGATTAGAGCAATTAAAATTAAAACAATTCTGATGTTCACACCTATCAAACTGACTAATATGACAAAAAAAGGAAAATAAAAATGTTGGAAAACTGTGACAAGAAGCAGTCAGTAGAGTTGTGAACTGATCCAACCATCTCTACCAAACTGCTATTGCTCTTAACAGATCTTTGGCCATGATGAGATTTCTTCACCATAGGATGAGGGTTCTTCCTGTTTAGCTTATAACACAAGATTCTATATTCAGTTCTTTAGAGATTCAGACCTCAATCAGCTGTACCAAGGTACCAAGTCAGTCTTGAATGTCTCCTCTGCAACAACTCAAAATCTTAATCTAAATTATCTAAGTAATAATGCCAAATTTCTTTTTACTTCTATCATGCCTTCGGAACACTAATCTATTCAAATCATTTTGAAGAAATTCTTTTCAAAGTCTAAATGTCCATGATTGTCAAGCAAATCAGCAACAACAATAACAAAAAATTTTTTTAAAGACCTAGCCTTAGCTGGTTACCTTTTCTCTTCTTCCCTCTAGCAAAAAAAAAAAATCTAAGTCCTTGTATATGCTGCAAAGCACATGACCTAGTTCTGACATATACCTTCTATTAGACTCTGTAGGTAAATAAACAAAAGAAGAAAGAAAATAGTTAATCTCTCATAGGATCATAGAATCACAGAATTTTAGAGATGGAAAAGCTCTTAGTACTCATCTAGTCCAATGTCTCTCCTATTTTATAAAGGAGGAAACTGAGGAACAGAGAAGCTAAGTGACTCACCAAAGGTAATGCAGTAATAGTGCTGCAAGTAGAAGCCAGTTTTCCTAACTCTCAGTACTGTCTCAATCTGTCCCTTCCCAAAAGACAAGGCTGTCTCTCACTGTATTGACTCATACCTCATAGTTGCAAGTAAGATGCAAGATCCCACCTTTTCTTTATATTCAAGAAGGAAAAGTACCCTTTTGCTTAGGAAAGTTGGGGGGGGAGTGTCATCCCAATCTGATGACCATATTGTGCTCCTTCATGACAGATTTTTATGTGGAGTCCATGGGGAAGTTTGCTATGGTTTAGAGAAAGGAAGAAAGTGATGGAGTTTTAGGACAAAGATGATCCCAGAGTTAGAACATGTTATAAATCCAAGATGATGTGGTTTAGCCTTCAACTTACTGTGTTCCGCCAATTAAAAAAAAAATTCAACTCCTGATTGTAGTTGGAAGGGACTTCAGAGGCCATATAGTCAAACCCATATGGGAAAAAGAATCCCCCCATATTATACAGAGCAAAGGATCACACAGATTTTGTTGGAAGGACTTCAGTAAGAGAGACTCCATTACCACCCAAGGTAGGCCCTTTCATTTTTGTACAGCTCTCATTGTTAGAAAGTTTTTCTCTACCTCAACCCTCTATGCCTCCTTGTAACTTCCTCTAATTTCTTCTAGTTCTCCCTTATAAGACTAAGCAAAATATGTTTGTTCCTTCTTCCATGTGACAGGGCTTTGAATCTTCAACACAGTTCTTATGGTCCCACCATTTTCTTTTCTCCATTTTAATTGTTTCTAGTTCCTTTAACTCAGTGGTTCTCAACCTTCCTAATTCCATGACCCTTTAATACTTGTATGTGGGTGTATCTGCCTGTGGGCGGACCCACCTGGAGACAGATAGAGGAGTGGTGTCTCGGTTCCTAAGACCATCCGAAATATATATTTTCCGATAGTTTTAGACAACCTGTGTGACACCTGTGAAAGGGTGGTTAGACCCCCAAAGAGGTCGCGACCCACAGATTGAGAACCACTGCTTCAACTGATCCCCAGCATGAACTCAAAGCCCTTTTTCACACTTTACCTTGTATTTCTCCTAAGATATGTCATGCAGAACTGACTACATTACTGCATATATGATTGAACCAGGCTAAAATACAGTGAGACTAGTCCAACCTCTTCCATTTTGGAAAGGAGAAAACTGAAGCAGAAAGGTGGAATAACTTTCCCAAGGTCATCGATCTAGTAAGAAGTAGAGCTGTGGTTTGACCTATGGTTGTCCAGCCCTAAGCCCAATGGTCTTTCCTCTACCAACACATCACTTACTCCTCTGGGAGCTAGCCTATAACTGCTGAAAGCATTCTGTGAAGGAAGTCAAGAGGAAAGCAAAATTATTTTACCCAAACCTGATTTCAAGCCTACTGTGCTAGAACACAGCTGCTCTTTGAAATCATGCATTCTTTGCCTCCAGAAAGCCTCTGTTGGACAGGTTATTGCCATATCAGCATTCACTTACTGATCACTGGACCCCTGAGCTTTATGGGAACTGAGTGTGAATGAAGTAAAATACCTACATATTATGCTGGATTTGTCCCAGGGGAAAACTAGATTGACTCAATACAGCCCTAACATTACTTCCATGGGAACCATGTTAACCCTCCCTCTAATCTCCACTCCTGCCTTCACAAAAAAGCAAAAATCCCCACAATTATATGATCTGAGTGTCACCAAACCAGAACTCTCCTATTTATAGTAACTATTTACTATGGGACAGTTTGTTTTTATCCCAGGAGACAGAATGACACATCTTAATCAACTGTTAATAATAATAATAATAATAATAACAATTATAATCTTCACAAGTGTCAGTATCAGTCAGATATTATTTCCCTGGCCCCAGAAAAGTCTTCCCTTGGGTACAAGGAAGTGAAGTCCTTCTTTTTCCAAGGATTCTTTTTTCCAACCACTGGCATAAGTCCTCCCCTTGGCTACTTGCTTCCCTGCACCACCAGACTAGGTCACTAGGTCACAATATAAACAGTGACTGGGGTAGATCCAGTGTAGTCCCCTTTATGTGGAAGAGCATAACACTAAATGGCCTCACCCTGATTTTCTCCCTTCCTCTATGGGGTCACCCTACCTCCATAAGGACTCCCTCTATTTGTTAGATCCACTGGTCATTGCTAGGCTAAATGATAGAAGTACCACACTACAAGACCATGCTGAGCTCAATACAACCACCCTTTGGGGGACTTCATCCCCGACCTGACTCCCATCTTCATGAACTCTTTAATGACTTGACATATTGACACTTCCAATGACTTGATATATTCTTTTCTGTCCTTGATTCCATTTCTCTTACTGAGTTCTAGGACTTCCTTTGGTGATATGGTTATATCAGCCAAAACCACCCAACCTCTAGACACAGGGTGTCCTGAGAAGTATATTGAATCCTCACTTAGCCCCACCTGAAACCTGTCCCTCCTTTTCCTAACCTATCATGTATTTCAGCTGGTGGAACTAATTAAAGTGTGTTAATGAGTGCCTCCTCCCTCCCACCACCCCATTCCAGTCTCAACGCAACTATAGCTGCATACCACTTCTGATGGAGTGCCTCCATGTGGTCAGGAACCCTATCAAGTGCTCCATTAAGGGCAGGTTAGACTATTCTAGCAAGAGAATTACTAAGTCCTTGGAAATCCTTCCTAATCTCCCCAAACAAAAGAGGTAACTAAATATTCTACTTTTATTTAAGGTCTTCACTCATCCCCCAAATTGTTAGCACTTTCTCTCCATCCTGAGATTGCTTTGCATTTATTTTTGTAATTATCTTTTATTTATTTATCTGTGTGCATCTCATTTTTTATCTTTGTACTTATTATATAACACAGTATCTGGCACATAGTAGGTACTTAGTAAATTTTATTGAATTAACTTGAATAGAAAGATATAAGGCTAGTTCATTTTGACCAAGGAAGATCAGTGTTATCTCCCATTGCTGCTATAAGATGGTTACTTCAAGTTCAGGAGTAGAGTGTCCTTCTAATGCAGAGGTATCAAACACATTCCTCTCCCTTCCCATGTGGCTGCAAGCCTGCAACACTCATGAGGGCCAAACTAGATTTAAATACAACAGGGAAATGTCTAACAAAATAAAGAAAAATATAATGGAACATGGATAATGTTATCGTGTGGTTTTCTAAGTCAATATCAACCCTCAAGGGTCTTTATATATGGGTTAGTGACCCTGATTGCACATCTGTTCTAGTATATTTGGGGGGAGGATGGAGTTAGAGGCACAGTCACTGTTACATGAATAGTCTGAGACATTCATTGTCCTTCTCAAACCAATGTGAAATACTGCTCATGCCCTCAAAAGCTTAGGAGTTACATCCCCCAGGCCTACCAGCGTGGCGAGGGAAGGAAGCCTATGCCAGGAAAACTATTCTATCTGAACTTCCCAAAGAGGCCCTAAGCAGAATAAGAAGAGTCTTAAAACCAGCACAGTGTCTAAAGTGCATCTAAACCTTAATCTAGGTCTTGTCATCACAAAACCACCTCTTACTGGAATACTAACCTCTTAAAACATGGGGATAGTGGTAAAGGCTATCTCAAGACGCCCAATGCCCTCCAAAAAGAAACACACCTAAATACCCTCTCCTACCTACCCTCCCTCCAGCTGCTTCCTGTCAGTCAGTGCACTGAGACACAAAGACATTGTCACATCAGTCATTTTTTTCTCAAGAAGCCCAGAAAATGCAAAAGTGCACGTCTCTTATTCCAGAAACTCACCTCGTTTTCCTGCCCTGTCTTACTCTCAGTCTGTGAAAACACAAGCCAAAAAGGGCCCCAAATGGGCCAGACTAGTGATTCACCAGCATTGTTAAATAATCTTTCTCCTTCTTAAATATCCTGAATAATTCAACCATTGGCAACCAGTACACCACTAGGGGGCTCCATTATAAGCTACTGTTTCAATGCCGAACCAGCCACCAACTCTTGGTTCCACCACGTGGTCTGACTAGTGTTCACTACTTCTCTGATAATACCCATACTAATGGAAGAGACCTCCGAGTTCTTTTTATCCAATTTCTCAAGGTGTGAAGGAATCTGCTCTGCAATATCCCTGACTGTGGTCACTTAGGCAATAGGTTGACACTTCCAGTGACAGCAAGATTGGTTACTTACTTCTGTGTACATATTGGATATGTCATATATGAGGACACAATACTCCAGACGTTGTATGACCAAGATAAAAATATAGGAGAACTACTGACTCCTGATTCTGGGAAATTCAAGCTCTCTTAACACAGCCCACTCACATTGATCTTGTTGGCTACCACTTCATATGGCTGACATATTGACATTGTAGTTCACTCAACTCTCCCCGTATTTATTAGACAAACTGCTGTTTCACTACTTATAGATGTTCAATATATGTTGGTTGGTGGTGATTTACCTGGAAAGGATATTTACTTTCAAAATACTTTAAAGGTTGAGAAAGAATAAGAGAAAAGGGGTGCTGATGGCCAAAATTCATCCTCTAGAGTTTCCAAATATCTGCAAGCTAAGTATTCTCAATCCCTTCCTTTGGTCTCCACCCATCACCCCAAATTCTTTCCAGTTATTTCCCCAATCCCACCCCCACCATGGGGGAATAATTTTTTATTTAGCTCCTAACTTCCTTTTCTGCTGACAGTGTGCTAAGTTGTATATCCCCAATTACATGCATGATCTGCTTCCTGTTCTCTTTTATGGTCTCCCCTAATCAAAATCGTTGATCAATTCTACATGTCCAAGAAAGAGAGAGAAATGGTTTTCCCTGGGCTTGGTGGAAGTCTAATATTGCCCCTGACCTTCAACATCACCCCCCCCAAAAAAAACATTTTCAATGGGGGAAGGCAAGGACAATGGCTAAATGTCATATAAGCTTTGACTTAATATCACCAATCTGACTTGATGAGATGATGAGTTTCTGGCTTGGTGGGATAATGAAAAAGTATTAGCTTCATTTGCTGAAGGTAATTTTCTCATAAATTATTCACATTTTTCTAATAACTTGTGCCCGCCTCCCTCATCCAGAAGATGCACATTGAGAACAATGATGAGAATCTGACATTGACAAATGCTTATTTTTGATCATTCTGATTTATATAATTTCTCTTTTTCTTCTTCATCCTATTCCTTCATTTCTCCTTCTCTCTCTCTCTTTCTCTCTCTCTCTTTCTCTCTCTCTCCCTCTCTCTCCCCCATATATAATATATATGCACACATTCCTTCTAACTGCCCTAAAAATGAAAGTTTTTATGAGTTCTAAGTATTATATTCCCATATAGGAATGTAAACAGTTTAACTTTATTAAGTACCTTATGATTTCCTTTTCCTGTTTACCTTTTTTTATTCTTCTCTTCACTTTTGTATTTGAAAGTTAAATTTTCTATTCATCTCTGGTCTTTCCATCAAGAATTCTTGGGTGTAGCAAGGTACTGCAGTGAATAGAGCACTGGCCCTGGAGTAAGGAGGACCTGAGTTCAAATCTGGCCTTGAACATGTAACACACAAAAAATTAGCCATGTGACCTTGGGCAAGTCACAACCCCAGTTGCCCTACCTTCCCCTCTCCAAAAAGCAAAAAAAAAAAAAAGAATTCTTGAAAGTCCTCTATTTTGCTGAGTATCCATTTCCTCCTGAAGGATTATACTCAGTTTTGTTCAGTAGGTGATGCTTGGTTGCAGTCCTAGCTCCTTTGTCCTCCAGAATATAATATTCCAAGTGCTCCCATTCTTTAACATGGAAGCTGCTAAATCTTGTGCTATCTTGGTTGTGTTTCCACAACAGTTGAATTGTTTCTTTCTGGCTACTTGCAATATTCTCTCTGACTTGAGAGCTCTCGAATTTGGCTATAATATTCCTGGGAGTTCTTATTTTTGGATATTTTTCAAGAAGTGATTGATTCTTTCCATTTCTATTTTATTCTCTGATTCTAGAATATCAGGACAGTTTTCCTTGATAATTTCTTGAAAGATGATGTCTCAGCTCTCTTTTTTTATTATGACTTTCAGGTAGTCCGATAATTTTAAAATTATCTCTTCTGGATGTATTTTCCAGATTAGTTGTTTTTCCAATGAAATATTGCACAGTCTTCTATTTTTTCATTCTTTTGGCTTTGTTTCATTCTCTGTTGATTTTTCATAAAGTCATTAGTTTCCATTTGCTCAGTTCTAATATTTAAGGAATTTTGTTCTTTAGTGAAATTTTGTTCTTCTTTTTCCATTTGACCGATTTGACTTTTTAAGACATTCTTCTCCTCACTGACTTTTTGTATCTCTGTTGCTATTTAGTCTGGTCTATTTTTCAAGGCATTATTTTCTTCAGTATTTTTTGTGTATCCTTTATCAAGTTCTTGAATCTTTTTCATAACTTTCTTGTATCACTCTCATTTCTCTTGCAATTTTTTCCTCTACCTCTCTTAATTGATTTGCAAAATCTTTTTTGAACTCTTTCATGGCCTGAGACCAATTCATACTTTTCTTGGAGGCTTTGTATGTTGGAACTTTGGCTATGTTATCTTCCTCTGAGTGTATGTTATGATCTTTTTTGTCACCATGGTAACTTTCTAGAGTAAGAATTTTTCCTGTTGTTTGCTTATTTTTCAGGTTTTTTTAAAGTTTTGTTTATTTTAGTTTATGTAATTCATTTCCATGAGATTTTGAGTTACAAATTTTCTCCCCATCTTTCCCCTGCCCACTACCCCAAAACAGTGATCCTACTGTATACTTCCTCCCCCAATCTGTTCTCTCCTGTGTCCTCTCCCATCACCCCTCTGGCTTTCTGGCATGGCAAGATGGATCTCCGTACCCTGGTGCCTGTATATCTTAATTCCCAGTTGCATGTAATTAATAATAATTACATATATATGCATATATGTGTGTATATGCATATATATGTATATATATACACATACATTTTAATATTTTATTATAGAACTTTAAATTCTAGATTCTTTCCCTTCCTCCATCATCACCCACCCCCACTGGAAAGATAAGCAGTTTGATACAGGTTGTACACGTGTAATTATGCAGA
>JAQQSW010006093.1:0-14029 GCA_028646575.1 Pseudocheirus occidentalis | reverse complement strand
TCCAGAAAAAAAAAAAAGATGTAGTCAACTGTGAAACGTCACTTGTGGAAACCTGTCAGTTATCTTCAGTACATTCATTTGAGGATACCATCAATGCGGGTATAATTTAACCTCACAAAGAATTTATATAGATGGGATAGTAGACACATGGGCAAGAGTTATTGATATTCTCTTAGTTGCCATTTTTCTATGACTTTGGTAAAGCTCTCTCTTTCAGATTCCTTCTGTATTTGTCCCTCAAAGTCTTCACAAAGCATTTTTTTAAGTGAAGATTTTACTGGCTGATGAAAGATGGCTGTGAATCATGGAACAATATAGTTTCTAAATAATTAAGAATAAATATTATTTAGAGGGCCCTTGGGAAGCTTATGGTGGGTGTAGGCAGGCAGCAATACATAACAAATAAAGTACAAAGAACTAGAATAAATCATATTATCAAAGTAATATATGAATTATTGTTGATTGATGAGATTAAGTGTGTGAGTATGTGAATATAAGTAAGCCCTGCTTAATGGGAACATTGGATCCTATGAAGTGGTCATGTGTGTTTGAATTCTCACTATTCAAAATTATAATTATATAAAATATACATTAGCTAAGTAACTTTAATGATGCTGGCTTACCCTCACTGCTGACTGGCATATAGCAGGTACTAAATAGAGGAAACATTTAGCTCGAGGTATAATTCAGGATTCTGGCCCAAGTCTTTTTTCTTCCCTACTGATAGAGGTCCATTTCTTCTTACCACTTCAAAGTTGCTATTCTTTCTTGGAACCAGTAACTGTCTACTGTCCTTCCCATAATCTTCCTCCAGTATATAATTCTAAATCCTCTGATTTCATAAAACATTGCTTTTACTTTTAAATGTCTGAGCTCCAGATGGGAGGGACAGAAGAGACTGGAGGGTCTGATTCCCTGCGGTGTTGAAGGTTTTCTTTCTTTTTTTCTCAAGTCTTTTATAAGCCAAATACAAACTCTGTAGTCTGCTTTTCAAAATGTTAAGTGCATATTGGAAAGGTGGGAGAAATGTAACCAGAGAAAGGGTAACTAGACTAATAGAGACCTTTACATTTCTGTTCCTTTGTTTCAGAAATAATAGATGATCACCAAAATACACTGTGCAGAAAGAGGACCATTATCCAATCAGTCAATCTGTAGTCTGTCCTACTAAAGTCAGACTGGAGACCAAATCAGTGCAGTAGCATACAGGCTTTAGAATAATAAGTTACTTGATTTTTTTAAACTAAAAGTAGAAAGATTCATTATGAAATGAGAAAGGAGCTTTGTGAATACCTGCTCTCAGTTGCCATGGTACCCTGAAGGTCCAGACCTATCACATAGCCAGAACCAAGTAGAATCCAAAAATTCCAAATAATGGAGACATTTCATCTGATATGCCAGATGTGTTTGTGACCGCAGAAAACACAGGTCAGTTCTAACTGTTTTGATCCTCTGTGGTAGCTAGGAATTATGTCAAAGATAAAGAAGTGTGAAACCTGATTCATTGATCTTGTAAAGAACTCTTATCTGAAAAAGTCCTCTAGAGGGAAAATATTATATACAAACTTACATAGCTTAAGACATTGTCTGCTATGTAGCAAAATGTTCTTTACAAACAGAAGAAGGATAAATTATTCCTTAACTTAGTTCTACAAGAAAGCTGGCATTTGCAGACAAAAAGTTTGTGTTCACTTCTATCAAACAATGAAAATGATAACACCCAATATGTTTCATTTGTGTGTACGTGTGTGTTTTAGCTGCAAGAATTAGAAGCAAAATTCAGTGATCAGTTTAGGTATCTGGAAATTCCTTCCACTGCTTTTAGATTGTGTGTATGTGTGTGTGTGTGTGTATGTGTGTGTGTGTGTGTTGGTGTACATGCATATTGGCGTCCATTTAAATGTTTAATCATCTGTGTGTTCATTTACCTAAACAGCCTCAAGCCCATTCAGAAGGAGTAAGTATATAAACCACAACTGAAAGGAAAAGAGAACAAATACAATCAAATTCCAAATTAATCCCATGGAATGGGTACATTATTTAAATTTTCAAAACAACAACAAGAACAAAAAACCTAGAACTGACTATAATACTTCTCTGCTCCAGAAATTTCAATGACTCTCCCTTTCCTCTAGGATAAAAAACAAATCTATTGGTGTGGCTTTTAAAGCTCTCCAAATTCTGGCCTCAATCTTCTTTCGAGGCTTTTTGAACTCCTTGAACTCTCAGCCCCAGAGGTGGCTTGCTAATTCTTACATCTGATATACCAGTTCATTAAAGGAAGGGGCTGTTTAATTTTTTGTCTTTGTGTTCTCAGAGCATAATATGGTGCCTAAAACTTAGAAGACCCACTTATTGAATTAGAAACTTATAGAATTGAAATATGAGAGAAGTGATTATTAATAACCAATGATTTGGGGAATATTCAAATTTCCCCCTTCTTCATTTTGAGACCTCTATTTCTAAAGGTAGACCTAAATTTCTCTTCTTTCCAGGCCCCACCAAGTTGGAGACGCCATCTTGCTCTACTCAGGTTTGGGTAGGGATAAATTCTTTGAATAGATTGCCTAAGGCTGAGGGTACCTTAGAAGTAAATTATATCATCAAAGTTCAGATCCAGCCCTTCATTGTAATATTGAGAACTTCTTCCAGTTCGCATTCATTCTGAAACTTAACAGATTCCATGAGTTGCTGTGCATAAAATAATCAAAATAACACCACCATCACCACCAACTCTGATGAATAATCTGCACCTGCTCAGTATAGAACACTGTTCTTACGACATTGAACAATTTTCTTAACCTCTTAGAAATACAATTTTCTCAGTTCTAAAACAGAAACAATACTAGCTTGCCTTGACTATTTAATAGAGTGATTATGAGATTTATTTAAGAGAGGACCACCTGTGATTTTTCAAATTTCAATGCCTGATATAAAAACAAAAAGTTATTATGGCTAGTATTGTGAAGATTGGATTTATTTTACCTTTGATGGATGTATAATCAATACATTTATTTAAATTATTATCAGATATTTAGTACTAAAAGTAGATGGTCATGTTCTTCATCTGACATGTTCTCTACTTGATTTTAGAAATAATTTGTTTTATTATCAGAAAAAAAATCAAATATCACTCTCCTCATCATCATGTTTTGGAAGGGAACAAAGGAATTGGGCATGTACAGCTGTGCTATGAAGCTGACATACTTCTAGGCCTCTAATATTTCCTGGCTATGAGACCACTGTCAATTTGTTTAACCTCTCCACTTTTCCCTTTTGAAAACTGGGGATAATTATACCAATAATACTTGTGTCATATTGTTGTCCAGAGACTCAAGGAGATAATATATACAAAGCATTTTACAAATTTGAAAATGCTATTTAAATGTGGGCTGTTTTATCCATATTTTGTTCCACTTATTTCTTACTCTTCAGGTCTTGGCTTTCAGGGTTTTCTACTCTATTCTACATCTTGTTAATATTTCACCACCAAAGCCACTTTTAATGGACAGACTTTTAGTGGACATGCCCCTACCCCAAATCCATCTCTTTATATTGTACTCAAATGTTAATCACTTGAACCCCTATTTCAGCTTTGTTTCATAGTCTGCCTTTTTAAACTGAAGAAATAGAGTATGACTGAAGTGTACCAGACGACTAATTTGTTTCTCTTTTCTGTGAGTCTGGCACCTGTGTGTGTTGCTGTGACCTTTTCCATAATAAATATTGCCTGCAGATTTTCTCCCTTCCTTAACTTCAATTTTCCTTGACTTTGACTCATGATGAATTCTTTCTTGAGGATCATATATCTCTTTCATTAACCCAGATTAAATTGTTTTGGTTGGACTGAATTGTATGTCCTTTCTTTAATAACTCACTTATCTAATCTACAGGAATCAATGCTAGTAATGGATGGACAGCCACAGTGATGAAAGTCCAAGAGTTACAGTAACAACAGAGAAGCCAAGCCCCCACAGGGAGGGTTTAAGAGGTGGATCTAAGTGAGAAAGAAATTATAGAGGATGAGGAGGTCTGCTGAAAATGGGTGACACAGTGTTATATTAGCAGCCAAGGAGAGCCTGACAAGAAAGTCAGTAGACAGGGAACCAGAGCATACCAAAGACAAGCAAAAGCACCAGGTGAATGAGGAAGCATTGAGCAGGAAGAGGTCAGTGACAATACCATGAGGCATGCAGCAATAAGTGCAATAGAGAACATTCTACAGTTTGCTTTAGGGAGGGTAGGTTCCAAACAAAATAATGCTATAAGTCACATAAATTGTAGCTGTAGGAGGCAATGACCACTCAAAAAGAAGAGTGGGGAGGAAGGCGTATTTTCATTCTCAAAAAATACCTAAGGCTAAAAGTTAACCAATTGCAGTCATTAAAATTATAGTCCCCTGGGGGAAGATAAAGGCTCACTGGAAAGAGGTGTGTCTTGACCCATTTTAAGTTTGACTATGAGTACTTTCTCCTTCCTTTACTGCATAAGTAAAACTTGTTCTACATCTGATAATTATTAATTCACCAAATTCAAATTCACCAAAGATCTAAGATCCCCTTTACGAATCTTGTTGCTACTGTCTAATGGCTATTCCTTTCCTTTTCTCTGATTCACAGGTATGTTGCTCTTAAACTTTCCCAGGACTCAATGTGAGTTGTTTGTTTGTTTGGATATTATATGTACATTATATGTATATTTATATATATATAATATGTATTATATATAAGATATACTATATATTATGTAGTATATAATAGAATATATAACATATATATAATATGATAATTATATGTAATTATGTATATATAAAACTTGGATATCATATATATACATATATATATATATATATATATATATATATTCCTTCACTTTATAAATAAAGTATATTCTACATTTGTTGCCTAGAGAGCCTGAGTGCTTGTAAGAGGGAGCTAATAAGAGGGTCATATGTTGATTTTCCAAATTACCCTTGGGAAGGGTCAAATAAGTCTAGTCAAGGAAATTAATGAGCTAATAATAGGTTTGTGGGAAAAATCCCCAAAATCAATGTTTCTAATGAGGTCCACACACACTGTCTCTTGTGTTAGGAAGGTTCCTCTGGCACAAATGTTAACACTAGTTGATTGATTGAGTTAATGAATGAAGCATGTGGAAAAAATGTTGGAGAGGATTTCCTTGCAAGACAATGCTACTTTGTCCTGCTGGTTGCATCAGTTCCCTCTAGACCTGCTCTTTTAACAAAGTTCCATTATATCCCTGTGAAAGTGTGTAAGATCTTTCCCTGGTGGTTTCAAAACACAGATTTAGTTCAATTCAAGATGAATCAAGTCAAGCCAAGTTTGATCAAGTCGACAGATTATTTTTAAGTTTATCTATGTGAGACACTCTGCAATGTGATATTCCAATCCTCCAGTGAACCTATGATCTTATCATTTTACATATTTCATTTGAATGGTGCAGATGACAACTCATTAATGCCTGTCTATACTGTGACTCTTGTCTATTGTTCATGGCTTTCCATAAATTTTCTACAAATGGTCTATTCAATGTGCTTGGAACACTTCTAAGTGCTTCTGACAATGGCAGGACATTGATTGGTTATTCCTTGTTCTTGCCATATGATGAATCTATTGTTTTGGCTTGCACATTTTAATGACTTCTTTTACACATTTTTCCATGATAGTCTTTTTGGGTAATATGTTACCACTTTCATTCATGTTTAGGTTGAACTTCTGATTCCCTGGACTTTATTGTATCACCCTTGCAGTTCACTCTACCTTGGATCTCTTACATTAGATGTACCCTCCACTCTGATTACTCTTCCTCAAATTAACTGCTTCTTTCCAGAACTTCAATTTTAATGAAAAACAAACGAATAAATGAACAGAATAGATATGTCTTCATTTCTTTCCAGGCTGTACTTCTGACTCTCTGAAATTTCTCTATGATACTCACATCCCTATTCTTTCTAGATTACTTTTCTGCCTTCCCCCACTAGAATGTAAGCTCTTTGAAGGCAGGTTTTTCTTTTGGATGTATTTGAAGTTTTAGTACTTAATAAAAACTTGTTGACTTTTGGGTTGATGTACAACTCACTCAAAACTATTGTGAGCTTCTCTTTTGAATTTTTGTGATGATAAATTTAAATTCTTCAAAGACTGTAGTGTTCAATAATAGGAATGGAGAAACAGAGACAAAAAAGAAAAGCATTGGCTCTCCTCAAGGATCTTAGTCTACTAGAGAATGGGACACACACAGAGGCAAGCATGATTTACATTAGTATGCAATAAGATCAAAGGAGTCTAGACAACATGTTAAAAGAAGCATGGAAAAGAAAAACTGACTTTCAGCTGAAGATATGAGAGAAGAGATGTCATTTGAGAGAAAATATCAGTTGCACATCCCACATTATACACAGAAGTAGTAGATAATGTCGATACCTAGTTCTTTTCTTTTGGAAAACTGAACATCAAAAAAATCCTCTCCTATTCACCACACTGTCCCCCTCAGTTGCTTTACAAATATTAACTCATTTGATCCTCATGGAAATTCTGGGAAGTAGGTACCCTTCTTATTACTGTTATATAGGTGATGAAATTGAGGTAGACAGAGGTAAATATTTTGAGTAGTATCACACAGCTAGCAAGGATATGGAAAATTCTTTTTGGTTTAAAAAGATATCTCTTTTTGAAGAGATGGAAGGAAAGACTATAGATGTGAATCAGCTAACTCTCTAAAATTCAAGCAAAAAGATTGAGACATTCATTTTTCTGTTTATTCTTCTTTGTTGTTTATTCATCTTTCCTAAATGTTTATCTTAGTGCTTATGAGCAATCCCATCTGTGGTCCTTTGCTATTGTTTTTATATTTTTATTAGCCTTTGTGTTTAGTTTATAACATTCATTTCCACAAGATTTTGAGTTGCAATTTTTCTCTCTTTCTTTACTCACCACCCCAAAACAGTGAACCCACTGAATACCCCCTTCCCCAATCTGCTCTCTCCTATATCCTCCCTCATACTGCCTCTTACTTTTTGGCAGGGCAAGATGGATCTCCACACATGAGTACCTGTATATCTTATTTCCTAATTGCATGTAAGTAATAAAAATGATCTTAAAATTGATTTTAAAACTTAAATTCCAGGTTCTTTCCCTTCATCCCACATCTTCCACCCTTACTGGGAAGATAAGCAATTCAATACAGATTGTACATGTGTAGTTACACAAAACATTTCCATAGTGCATATATAATGAAAACTGACTGTATTTCCCTCCATCCTATCCCTCCCCACTTGTTCTATTCTCTACTTTGTCCCTGTCCCTTTACAAAGTGTGTGCTTCTAACTAACCTCCCCCAAACCTGACCTCCATTCCATCATCCCCCCTCTCATCCCCTTTACCCCTAATCTCCTGTAGGGCAAGATACCCAATTCAGAGTGTATGCCATTTCCTCACTAAGATAAATTCAATGAGAGTAAGGTTGACCCATTAGCTTTTGCCTTAGTTTTCTTCACCTCATTTATAAAAGTCATCCCTTGCCTCTTCTCTATGAGATAATTTAACCCATTCTCTCTCTCCCCATCTCCTGTCATTATATTCCTCTCTCACCTCTTTATTTTGCCTTTTATATATCACCCCTTCCTATTCAATTGATGCTGTGCCCTCTGTCTGTATATACCTGTACACGTATATACACACACATACTCACTATATATGCATATATACCCTCCTATATAGACATATGTGTATGGATACACACACATTAATATTCCCTTCAACTATCCTCATACTTAGAAAAGTTTCATAAGTGAGAAGTATCATTTTTACATGTAGGCATGTAAATAGCTCAAGTTTGACAAGTTCCTTATAATTTCTTATTCCTGTTTACATTCTCATGCTTCTCTTTCTTCTTGTATTTGAATGTCAAATTTTCTATTCAGTTTTGTTTTTTTTTTCATCAAGAATGCTTGCAAGTCCTCCACCTCATTGAATGATGATATTTCCCCCTGAAACGTTAATCTCAGTTTTGTTGGGTAGATGATTCTTGGTTTTAATCCTAGCTCCTTTCACCTCTGGAATATCATATTCCAAACCCTTTGATCCTTTAATGTAGAAGCTGCTAGATTCTGTGTTATCTTAATTATGTTTCCCCAATATTCAAATTGTTCCTTCTTGGATGCTCGTAATATTTTCTCCTTTGTCTGGTAACTCTGGACCTGCCTATAATATTCCTAGGAGTTTTCTCTTGAAGATTTTTTGAAGAGGTGATTGGTGAATTCTTTCAATTTCTTTTTTGACCTCTGGTTCTAAAATATCAGGGCCATTATCGTAGAGAATTCTTATAGGGTGATTTCTAGGTTCTTTTTTTTTTTATCATGGCTTTCAAGTAGTCCAATAATTTTTAAATTGTCTCTCCTAAATCTGTTTTCCAGGTCAGTGATTTTTCCAGTGAGATATTTCACATTTCCTTCTATTTTTTCATTTGTTTGGATCTTTTTAATAGTATCTTGATTTCTCATAAAGTTATTTGCTTCCTTTTACTCCAATCTAAGTCTGAAGGAATTATTCTCTTCAGTGAGCTTTTGAAATTCTTTTTCCACCTGGGAAATTCAACTTTTTAAGGCATTCTTCTCCTCCTTGGCTTTTTGGGCCTCCTTTGCCATTTGAGTTAGTCTATTTTAAGGTGTTATTTTCTTCAATCAGGTTGTTGACTCTCTTTTCATCATTTTCTCGCATCATTCTCATTTCTCTTTCCAATTTTTACTTTATTTCTCTAACTTGATTCTCAAAATCCTTCTTGAACTCCTCAGTGGCCTGTAATCAGTTTATGTTTTCCTTGGTAGCTTTTGGTGCAGGACTTCTGACTCCATTGTCTTTGTCCTGTTCCATGCTTTGATCCTTTTTGTCCCCATAAAAGGAATCTCAAATTGGATGGCTATGCCGGCTTTGCTTCATTTGCTTGCTCATGTTGCCAGTCAATTACTTGATTTTTGTGCTTTTTGTCACAGTAGAAGTCTGCTTCCAGAGGGCAGAGCTTTGTCCCAAATCACTGGGTTTTTCACAGCT
The DNA here is from genome assembly GCA_028646575.1 of Pseudocheirus occidentalis. Taxonomy (NCBI): domain Eukaryota; kingdom Metazoa; phylum Chordata; class Mammalia; order Diprotodontia; family Pseudocheiridae; genus Pseudocheirus; species Pseudocheirus occidentalis. The sequence continues at coordinate 4,961 of JAQQSW010006093.1, read as the reverse complement.
GCCAGAGGAAGGTGCCATCTCCACAGACTTCACAAGCTTTGGCTCACTGGTCACATGCCTCAGGCCCACCACCCAAGACAACATTCTAGATCCAGGCAGGATAAAGAAAGAGATCTTAGCCTCTGGATGGTCTCTTGGGCACCATACAATCTGCGGGCCAGGAGATCTATATCAGCCATATGAACACGGCTGAAGGGTCACTGCTCCTCCACCACTTCTTGCTCTTGGGTCAGAAGCTGGGCCACACTCCCAGTGTGCTGTGATAAATCCTTCCTGCCCACCTGCTAGGCTGGCTTCAGTAGGAGATTTGTTTCTCTCCATCACTTTGTGGGTTTTGTAGCTCTAAAATTTGTTTAGAATCATATTTTACAGGTATTTGAGGTGGGTATGGGGGGAGCCACAGAGTTTCCCTGTTTCTAGGCTGCCATCTTGACTCCACCCCTGTTTTTATGTTTTAAAGGAATATTTGTTAATAGAATACTTCATAGTATCCTGTTTAATAAGCATTTGGAAAGCAGCAATCTTGATTTTGGGGTAAAGTAGGTATTATACACACATAACATCAGAAATTATTTTCATATAATGTACTGGATTTATAATCTCAAATTAACTCCTTTTCGCGTGTGAACCTGATTTGGCTTTGACCTCTTCAGTACTTGTCAGTTCAACTTTTATTACAAACACATGAGGGTCTTGATGTTCACATAGTTAGTGAGCCTGAGATTTTGAATAATTGTCATTAAGGAAGCAGGATGTCAGATAGGTCATGACAGAGATGGAATGTAATTACATCAGTGAGCAACTCAGAGACTAATTTCAAATGCCATTTCCCTCAATGTCTTAGGGAAAGAAAGAAAAAAATAAGAAAAAGAGAAATAAAATAACAGAATTAATCTCAACATTGTTTAGCCATTTTGACTACAAATTGATAATTTGCAAACATTTACCACCTATCTTAATTTATTTTCTAATATATGCAATATTTTCTTACTTTTCTAATGCCTATTAGTCTTGAATATCAAGAAAAATACTGACATGACACCTTCATGAAACTTTGATTGGAAGTATCATTTTTTAAAATAGCATAACATTTTAAATACCTACATAGTTCTAGATCAAGTTTTTAACTTTTGTTTTTTGTTAAATGACAGAAAATGACTTTGACTGCCTGCTCAAATCTGTTCTCATCAAGATTTTGATGGAGAAAAGAAAAAGTACTTTCACTTGGGTAGATTAAGAACAAGTGATTATGATAGATGCTTCAAGTGGGCAGTAAGAAGAACAAGGCAGCTTCTCAATCTCATCTTAGAAGTTTCTCTAAGAAATTTGATTTCTTTTATCTAAGTCTAGAAGTTCGTAAGCATTAGTTCCAGAAGAGAAATGTGTTTGTCTTTTAAAGCTGTGTTAGAAAGAAAGCTCACTTGTTAAAAAGACTAAATCTTAGTGAATAGAGCACCAGCCCTGGAGTCAAGAGGACCAGAGTTTAAATCCAGCCTCAGACACTTAACACAAAACCTAGCCATGTGACCTAGGGCAAGTCACTCAACCCCAATTGCCCTCCAAAAAAAGCAAAATTATTTTCAATGGATTTTGGATCCTAAAAGTTCTAGGAGAAGTGGCTGTGTTGTTATTATTCTTTACATTTATAGGCAGATAGGTGACTCAATGAATAGAGCACTAGGTATGGAGTGAAAAATCTGAGTTCAAATTTTGCCTCACAAACTGTGAGATCCTTGTCAAGTCATTAAGCTGCTATTTGACTCAGTTTTTTCAACTATAAAATGGTAACACCTGCCTTGGTGGCTTATTGTGAGAAGCAAATAAGATAACATTTGTAAAAGTATTTTGCAAAGTGTGTATCACATAGTAGATCCTATGTAAATGCTTATTCCCCTTCCCTCCCTTCTACTTCAGATTCTGTAAATTATTGTGCAGGTACATAAAATGTCCATTTTAAAAATAATTGAATAAAAGCATTGGGATATAAAGTCTCAATGGAAGCATATTTTGTATAAACACAATAGCAGACAGAATGATAAAAAGGATATATAACTCAATTTGTCCTCATGTGATTTCGATTTCCTCTGCCAGGTTTTAAATTTTTAAAGTTTTTTTTTCACCAATGGAAGGCTTTTCAGGGTCTATCTGAAAATAAACCACTCTCTATATTTGTATTTTTCTAATTTTTTAACCCTTTTTATCTAATGGTGTAAGGGCATTCACCAGATGACTTCTACTTTCTTGACAAAGAGATGTTCAACCTCAACAGTTGCCATAGGGCAGTGAAATGTTTGTTTCATTTATATTGTTAGGATGTTTTCCAAATCTTTTATCATCAGTGTCAATACTTCTCATTCTTTTGTACCATGGAGTTCAGATAGAAATCATTGTGGGACAAGTCATTATCTGAGTATTGTTCTTTTATTTATAATATTGCCTCTTGGGTAATATTTGCATCATTCCTTATGCATGACTAGATCACTTAACACAACCTACTTATCTTCATTCTTCTACAATCTGGGTGACTGGAAGCAGTTTCCTTCATTTGACTGCTTAACAGGAAAGGACTGCATATTTAAAATTGGCAGCCTGGGACAGTTGCACCCTTGCTTTCTTAGGTCCTTGTTCAGCTGAGTCTAGAACATGAAGACAACAATTCATTTTGAGTGTGAGCACATGATCTGAACTAAGAATGGGGATACTCTCCTCTTATCACTTTTACCTTAGATCTGTGAGATAGGTCTGAGGGAGCAATTTTTTTTTCTGTGTACTTTGGCCTACCTAGTTTTAACAACATGAAGGGGGAGTTGGAGTCATGGTGAACTTGGAGCTAAGACTGAAGTTTGCTTCAGCTAACCAGCTTCGTTGGGAACCCATATGAAAACATTACCTGGGAATATTGGCTGAGAGCGGTTTTGGAATTGGGATTTAGACTTAGACTCTATAGGAACTGAGCTAAACTATGAATGTGATTCCCTTATTCTCTCCAGAGACTGAGGTGGTGTAGGTAGGAGGATTAGAAACAAGTGTTGACGTAGTATGTACATACTGAAGACATAATGGATCCACAAAAAGAAAAGATTCATAGTCACATGGGCTAGCATGAGGATTTTGTGGTTTTTGTATAAATTAAGTTATAAACATAAAATTGCAATGTCAATATTCCTAAGTCAGGAAATTCTTCTTAGTTTTTTCAAACATTCAGAATCTTTCATATGCATATCCACTTTACCACCTCTACTAGCCAGTGTGGTTGTATCCTAGTCTTTACCATCACTTTAATTTTCCTTACCTCAAGACATAATATAAGGGAAAGCAAAGGAATACTCAACAACCTTGTTTCAGTCATTTGGGTATTTAGCATCTTGTTTCAATTTAAGTGTCTTTACACCTTGCCCATGATTACATCAAGCCTTTGTTAAGAAACAGAACTTTTGTAATCCACTGTGGGAGGGATTTGCCAAAGACAGAAGTGAGGAGGAGAACACTTGTGGTGTCTGGGACTCTGTTTGTCTGTTCTGTCTGTGTTGATTTGTGGTACTTTGTCAGAAAGAAGCCTTCTGTCTGTTGTTTATATTACTTTGTCAGATAGAAGGACTCTATTTGTTGATTGTGTTACTTTGTCAGATAGAAGCATTCTGTCTGTTAAATTATGTTACTTTGTCAGATAGATGCATGTACTGTCTGTTGACTTGATAGGCAAAAAGTGAATTGAGATGATAGTGCTGACAATGTGTGTGAATGTTGTTTTCATTCTGCTAAGCTTGATGTGTGTAGATATTGTTGTGGCTCTCTTAAGTTTTCTCTTTCCAGGAACAGAGACTTTGAAGGGCTTCAGGTGGCCTTGTCACTGTGAATTTCAACATGGAATGGGAACTGAGGAGCTGGACCAGGAGCTGAAGCTGCCTATCTGTGAATCCAGGTCATGGCTGGGTGAATTCAGGCAAGAGCTTGGTTCAAGGAAGAGGAACCATGGAATTGGGGAGCCAGCCTGGAGTCAAGATGAAAGGACCTTTCCTTGGGTACTTAGTGCTGATTGACAAGATGATGATTTACTGAGACCTAGGGGTGGGAGATCTTTGTAATTTGTACCTTGTACCTCTTAGGGATGATTGAGTTAAGGATGATTAGAAGCTAGTTTTCAATCAAGAAGAAAGAAGACTTTCTGATTGATGAGATAAAGACAATGTGACATAGGGGTGAGAGACCTTTGTACTTTGTATACAGAATGATATCTTTTGTTTAAAACTATGTGGCCACTTTAGTGATAAGTTATTATGTTATATCATTGTGAATGCTGTACTTTGGTTCCTGTGAATGTTTTGCTTTAGTTTACTGCTCAGTAAATAGACAGTTCACTATACTATGTGATCAGAATCTTAAAGCTATGCACAGCAGTAGTCCTCTGGAAAACTGTTTGTGCTTGGCTTTACATATAAATTACACCTTGAGTTTATACCCTCCATCCATAATCCTCTATTCTACTTTGCCTACTATTTACACCTTCCATTAAATTAAACAATAATATAATTCAGTAAATTTTAATAAAGCTTGTTATTTATTTTTATTTAGAATTATAAGGCATCTAGCTTATGGAGGGTAAAGAGCTCTGGGCCTACAGCCAGGAAGATTTTGAGTTTAAAACAGCATCAGAATCAAACCTGGAGGCAGGGGAAAGGGAAGTTAAAGCCAAGACGATAGAGTAAAGGTGGTGATTAACCAGAACTTCCCCAAATTTCCCTCCAAACAACTTTAAAATGATACCTCAAAAATAATTCTGTATGAGCAGAATAAACAAAAGGATTGGGTGCAACAATTTTCCAGGCCAAGGCAATTTGCAAGGTTGACAGGAAAGGTGTGTCTTACAGGGGTGAGATTGGAGAACAGCATACAGCAGTTTATATCCCAGAAATCTAGCATCAGGCATTGGGGGTAGCTGAAATGTCAGCAACATCTTCTGG
>JAQQSW010006092.1:0-14029 GCA_028646575.1 Pseudocheirus occidentalis | reverse complement strand
AATCTCCATGTTTCTTGGAAGCATTTGGTATGGGAGTTCTGACTGTGTTGTCTTCCTCCTGCTCTATGCTTTGATCCTTTTTGTCCACAAAAAAGGATTCTAGAGTTTTATTGCTGTTCTTACTCTGCTTCCTTTTCCTCATGTTGGCCAGTCTATCAATTGCTTGGTTTTTTTTTTTTTTAGTTCTGTGGAACTCTGCTTCCTGCGGGGGGTGGGGGAAAGCTCTGTCCCAAATCGCTGGGGCCTTCACAGCTGCCAGAGCTATTAGTGGGGTGCTGCAGCCCCCCCAGCTTTGGCTTGCTGAAAGTGCACCCCAGGACCACCACCCAAGACCATGATCCAGATCCAGGCCACTCAATGCAAGAGCCCTTGGCCTTTGATCAGTCACTTTGGCCCCCCTATGGTCTGCAGTCCAGGAACTCTGAAGCAGCCGGGTTGGGTTGCTTTCTTGCCCTGGGAGCAGTTCGGCTGGACTGCTTCTTTTCCCCAAAAAATTTAGCTTGAATTCCACTGACCTTTCTCTTAGCCTTATTTCTTCTGTCTTGATAAATATGGAGATTGCACCAGGTGCCACCTATCCACTCTATGGTAGACTCCAGCTGTGGCTTCTCCTGACCACCCTGGGGCCAAGCCATGGTTTCAGACTGGGCTGGCCTCGGCTCCCAGCCTGCCGAGATGAACTCCACCTGCCAAGCTGCCTTCAGCCAGAGATGTGTTTTCTGTATTTTTGTGAGTTTTGGAGCCCTAAAATTTGTTTAGAGTCATATTTTCTGGGTATTTAAGGTGGCTGTGTCTAATTTTTTCTTTAAAAATGTAGAAGCTATAGCATTTAGTGTATATAGGGTTAGTATTGATATTGCTTCATTTTCTATGGTACCTTTTATCATAATATAGTTTCCCTGTTTATCTCTTTTAATTAAATCTAACTTAGTTTTAACTTTGTCTGAGATGACACTGCTTCTACTTTTTTTTACCTTAGTTAAAGCATAATAAATTCTACTCTAGGGCCAGCAATGTGGCACAGTGAATAGGGCACCAGCCCTGGAATCAGGAGGACCTGAGTTCAAATCTGGCCTCAGACACTTAACACTTACTAGCCATCTGACCTTGGGCAAGTAATTTAATCCCAATTGTCCTGCCCCTCCAAAAAAAAAAAGCAAGCAATCAAGGAATCAATTCTACTCCAGCTCTTTATTTTAATTCTGTGTGTAGATTTCATTTTAAAAATTTGTTTTTTGTTAACAAAATACTGTTGATTATGATTTTAACCCATCCTGCTATCCATTTCCATTTTATGGGTGAGTTCATTCTATTCACATTCAAACTTATCATTACTAGATATGCATTTCTCTCCATCCTATTTTTCCTCATTACTATCCTTGTTTTTTTTTGCCCTATCCCTTCTCACAGTCTGATTTACTTCTAACCACTACCTCCTTAATATACATTCTTTTAAAGAATTCCTCCCTTATCTTCTCCCCTTACCCTCCTATTCCTTAATCTACCCTCTAAAAATTCCTCCCTTATCTTCTTTCTTACATCTTGATCTACACTCCCTTTTAAAAGGCCCTTCCTTATCTTGTCCCCTCGCCCTCCTACTTCTTTATAAATTTAGAAGACTTTTATATCCTTCTAGATATATATGTTATTCCCTCTTTAACCCAGTTCCAATAAAAATAAGGTTCAAGCATTACCAGTCTTCCAACCTCATATGCTTCCACTGTAACAGTTCTTCCATTAATGTGTCTTTTTTATAATTGCCCCATGTTACCTCTCTCTACTCAATTTTATTTTTTAATCATTCTATCACACTCAACTCAACCCCAAGCCTTCTATCTATATAAGCTCTTTCAAATTGCCTAAGTAATGATAACCTTCTTAAGAGTACAGATAACATTTTCCCATGTAAGAAGTAAATAGTTTGACCTTATTGAGTTCATTATGATATTTAATATTTACCTTATGTTTCTCCTGGATTTTATATGTCAAATTTTCCCCTGAATTCTGATCTTTTTGTCACAAATTCCTGAAAATCTTTCAATTCATTTAAATCCTTTCTTTTTCTTTGTTCAGGATTGTACTGAGTTTTGCTAAATAAGTTATTCTTGATTGCAAACTCAGCTCCTTTGCCTTTCAAAATATAATGTTCCAAACTCTTAAGTCTTTTAATGTAGAGGCTGTTAGATCTTGTGTAATCCTAACTGTAGCTCCACAGTATTTATTTAATTTTTTTTTGGCAAGGGGAAGGCAAGCAATTGGGGTTGTGACTTGCCCGAAGTCACACAGTTAGTAAGTGTGTCAAGTGTCTGAGGTTGGATTTGAACTCAGGTCCTCCTGACTCCAGGACCAGTGCTCTATTCACTGAGCCACCTAGTTGCCCCAGCTCCACAGTATTTAAATTTTTTTTTCTTGTTGCTTGTAGTATTTTCTCCTTAATCTGAGTACTTTGAAGCTTGGCTATGACATTCCTTTGAGTTTTCATTTTAGGATCTCTTTCAGTTGGTGATTGATGGATATTTTCTATTTCCATTTTAACCTCTCATTCTAGAACTTCAGGGCAATTTTCTTTAATAATTTCTTGTAATATATCTAGACTGTTTTTAAAATCATAACTTTCAGGTAGTCCAACAATTCTTGTATTGATGCTCCTTGATCTTTTCCCTAGATCAGTTGTTTTTTCTAATATTTCACATTCTCTTCCCTTTTTTCATTCTTTTGATTTTTTATTATTTTTTGTGTCTTATGTCATTAGCTTCTCCTTGTCCAATTCTAGTTTTTAAGGAGTTATTTTTTTCCTCAAGTTTTTGGATTTCTTTTCCCCAACTGATTGACATTCTTTTCATAGTTTTATTGATTTTCTTGGCTTGTTCTTATTTTTTTCCCTAATTTTTCCTCAGCCTCTTTTATTCTTAAAGCCCTTTATAAACTTGAGAATTTTTTTCTTTGAAATAGGGATGGCTTTCTTAACTTCACTATTATCTTCTGAATATGAATTCAGATCTTCTCTATCCCCATAGTAACTATCTATAGTTGAGTTCTTTCTCCTTTGCTTATTATTATTGTTGTTATTAATTATTTTAGTGTCTTATTATTATAGACAAGTTCTAGTCCCAAGGTATAGGGGATGATGTCTCAAGCTTCAGATTTTTCTCCCTGTTGTTTTCTCAGCTCTCTCTGGGGGTCTTATCTACCCCTGAGCCACGGCTAGGGCACAACCAGCAGGATCCCTGCCCTTCTGCTACCACACTCACCAGGCATGTCCTCACTCTGCCTCACCCACAGCTACAGCCTGGGACCTCATCTATCTTGTCAGCACAATTGTGCCTGGAGTCTATCCAAAGAATAAAGTCCTTCAATCTTTCACTGCTCCGCCATCTGACCCCCACATTATCCAAGAGGTGAAAGTTCTCAACCCAGTTGTTCCCCGGGGCAAAGGAGTCTACCTGGAGGTGTTTGCACTTCAATTGGGCTAGATCTCCACCCCTGGAGGTTAGGTCTTTTCCAAGATCCTCTGAAGTTGTCTTAGGAAGACAACTGCTTTACCTCAATTTTTAATTATTTCTGTTGCTTAAAGTTCACTTTGAGGCAATATTTCACCTTATTTGTGGGAGAAATTTGGAGAGCTGGATATTTCCCGTCCTATTCTGCTACATTCCTAGAATCTTCTCAATAAATGCTTTAAAAAAAATAGATCTGGGGTCTCCTTGATGTGTGCATTCCCTCCCTCAGTATGGCTCTCTATCTCTCCTCACTTGATCTATGCGATTTTTCTCTCCATTTAGTCCATAAATCTTTCATACAAGAAACCTTCCCCTAGGTCTTTTAATAGAAATAGGGGTAGAGTCTCTGATTTCACTGGTATCTGGAACTCCCAGGTGAGGAATCTCCCTCTACCAATGAAGGTCAGCACAGTCTGTACAATTTATAGTCTTTAGAGAGCTGCCTAGAGCACTGAGAGGTTGAGTGACTTGCCCAGAGTCATATAGCCAATAGATAATAGAGGTGAGATTTGAACTCATGTCTTTGAGACCAGTTGCCTCTTCACTATACTATATTGCCTCTCTGCTTTGTACACTGTTGTTGCTGTCCATTGTGTCCCTCTTTGTGACTCCATTTGGGGTTTTCTCGGCAGAGATACTGCAGCGGTTTTGCCATTTCCTTCTCCAACCCATTTCACAAATGAGGAAACTGAGGCAAACAGGGTTAAGTGACTTACTCAGGGTCACGCAAGTGTCTGAGAATGGATTTGAATTCAGGAAGCTGAGTCTTCCTAACTCCAGGCCCAGCACTCTATCAATTGTGCCACCTTGCTGCCCCACTCTATGCATAGTAAGTACTTAATAAAAGCTTTTTCCAAACTATTGATAATAGTCAACAGTAACAAAACTATAACCATTACTGACCAATCAATAACAAAAACAACATTAATCACATGCTTATCTTAATAGCTGTCAAAAAAGCTTTTGACAAAAGGCAACATTCATTCCTATTAAAAATACCAGGAAGCATTGGAATAAATGGAACTTCTCTTAAAATAAGTAATAACTATTCAAATTGAAGAGCAAGCATCATCTGTAATGGGGATAAACTAGAAGCCTCCCCAATAAGAAATCAGGGGTGAAGTAAGAATGCCCATTATAACCATTATTATTCAGTGTCATACTAGAAACACTAGCTGTAGCAATAAGGCAAGAAAAAGAAATGGAAGGAATAAGAACAGGCAATGAGAAAACAAAACCATAGCTCTTTGCAAATGCTATGATGGCATACTTAGAGAACCCTATATAATCAACAAAAAACTAGAGAGAACTGATGAACGTTGAGTGCTGATTGAAGTTTTTTTTTTACTTTATTTTTCTTCATTTTTTGCAAATGGCAAATATGGAAATATGTTTTGCATGACTTCACAAGTATAATAGGTATCATATTGCTTGCCTTCCTAGTTGGAGGAGGGGGGGAGTGAGGCTGGAAAGAGGGAGAGAATTTGGAACTCAATATTTAAAAATGAATGTTTAAAAATAGACCAAATTGGATTCCATTTGGCAAAAGAGCCCTGGTCTGAGGATACCAGAATCTCTAGTTGGGTTCTACTGCTGAAGTCAGACTTACTAAACACACTAAACAGTTGCGCATCTGTCACTGTTTCATAATAAATATTGACATCTCCATGACATTTTGAGACTAAGTGCTTCTCTACATGATCTGATCTAAGCTTCTCGACAACCCTGGGAGGTAGGTACCATTATTGTCTTCTGTCTATAGAAGATAAACAGAAAGGTTAAGTGACGTCCCTGGTGACCCATCTGGGAATGATGAATACCTAGGGGACTGAGCAAACAAATTCATCATAATGGTAAATTTCCTGAGAGTCCTTGCCACCTAGGTCCAGGGAAGTAGAGAGAAGACAATAAGATGGACATCCTCTAAGATATCGGTTTCTTGGAAATTACAATAGGAACCAGCAGTTTTGTTAGCTTGACATACTGGATATATCCACTCTAGGGATAGCCTGGAGAAATAACCAGCTGACGAAGAGATGGAAGACATTAATTTAAGTTTACACGAATCCCTTAGAGTTTTAATTGTAAGTAAAGCATTTACATGGACAGCTAGGTAGTATAGTAGATTAAACGCCAGGCTTGGAATCAGAAAGACCTGAGTTCAAATCTGACCTCAGACACATAATAGCTGTGTGACTCTGGGCAAGTCACATAACCTTGTTTGCCTCAGTTTCATCATCTGTAAAATGAGCTGGAGAAGGAAATGGCAAACTACTCCTGTATCTTTGCCAAAAAAAAACTCCAAATGGGGCCACAAAGCATCTGATGCAACTAGACAACAACAAAAGTGGTTTGCACAAAATTTGTGTTTCTGTGTAGGCCCCAGGACAAGGGCTATCCGTTCTAGGTATATGGATTCTAGGCTGAAGTACCCATAGATGTCTGGCAACGCTTTCAATGAACAATTGGTGTTGTGAAAGAAAATAGGGAGAGGCAAAAAAAGAACACAAGGAGATCACACCTGTTGCGAGACCACACCTGTTGGCATCCTCCTTTTGCTACTACCCATAAACCCATACACTGCAATGACCTGTGAAGGCCACTGAAGTCCTCCTGACCACGGTCATGGCATGCTCTTTTGATCCAGCTTCCACTTATGACCAGGCACTTTAGCTCAACTCTGGTCCCCTGACTGATGAGTGTTCACGTGAATTAGCCAGCTTCACCATTCTGCTCCTCCCTGGCCATCTTCATGCCCCTCCTCAACTTCCCAAGTCTTACTGTGACTTTTCTGACTGCAGTACCCTTCCGTGGTTGCCATCTTCCTCTATTAGGATGCAAGCTCATTTAGGGTGGGGACTGTTTTGCCTTTTTCTGTATTTGTAGCCCCAGCTCTCAACACATAGTAAATGCTTAATAAATGCTTTCTTATTCATTCATTCATTTATCTCTTTCTCTTTTTTTGCAAGTAACAAAACATAAGGAGGCCTATTTTTCAACCTACAAATGGGAATCCAGAGATTAAATCCTTATACCTTCTTGGGTACTTCTTTGAAGTACCTGAACCTCTTTTTATAGCTGGAAACCAGAACTGTGCCAGAGGTGTCAGAGCGGCCATCGACTGGACGTCTGAGTTCTTTTTCCAGTTCTGTGACTGACTTGCTGCATCACTTGGGGTCAAATCACTTACACTCTCCATATTTTAGTTCCCCCGTCTGTAAAGTAAAAGGTTGGACTCCACTCTACAATAGTCTCTTCCAGTTCTAAAATCCAATAACTATTAGAACACATTTGTGTTTGAGGTTAATTTTGCCACCCATACTGTTGCACCATCTGTTATGTTTTAAAATCTCACAGCGGCCTATTGGACCATCATAGAACAAGAACTAGATTGTGCAATCAGTTAATTCTACTGAAGTACTGAGTGGGAAGGAAGGAAGGAGGGAAGAAAACAAGCATTTATTAAGTGCATACTACATTAAGCACCTCCTACATTTCAGGCCCTGTGTTGTTATCTTATTTGACGCCCACAATGACTCTAGGAAGTAGGCACACTAGTATTAGCCATATTTTACAGCTGAGCAAACTGAGGCAAACAGAGGTTTAATTATTTGCCTAGGATCACACAACTTGAAAGTGTCTGAGGCCAGATTTGAACTTGGGTCTTCTTGACTCCAGGTCCAATATTCTATCTGCTGTGCCACCTAGCTTCCAGGTGGTGAAGGAAACCAATGAATGAAAAATAGAATAACCTTGAAACTCCCAAATGTATCTCTGGAGGCCATCAAAAAAGTATCTGGGTGGGGGGGGGTGTGGCTAGGTGGCGCAGTGAATAGAGCACTAGCCCTGGAGTCAGGAGTAACTGAGTTCAAATCCAGCCTCAGACACTTAGCCATATGACCTTGGGCAAGTCACTTAACCCCAACTGCCCTCCAAAAAACAAACAAACAAAACAAAACAAAAAAGTATCCAGGAAAATTCCAGGAGTTCAACAATTTCTCATAACTAAGATGATGTGGTTACCTCCTCTCCACCCCGCTACATACCTGCCCCTGCCCCCTACCTACTGTCATATCCAAAATATTTTCCTAATTAACTAATTGCTAAGCTCCATTTAACCCAACAGCTCTAACCCTTGCTCCCCCTGGCCCTTATAATGTGGACCCATAAGCCAAGGCACTTCATGGTGTCCTCTCTTGGATGACTCTAACAAAATCCTTTTGTTTCTCTTTTCCTCCTCTTTCACTTTTCCCCTTCTCTCTCTCTCCCTCATCTCGTTCTTCTTTCTCTCTCTCCACCCCGCCCTCTCTGTTCCTCTCCTTCTCTCAGCTTATTTAACTCTGTATATTTTCTGGTATATTCTCATCTGTATCCCATCTTTCATTTCTGTTTCCTATTGACTCTAACAGTTTACCTGCTCCAAGCCTAGTGTTATCACTGGAACAATAATGGCAAGCCTGAAGTGCCAAGCCCTAGAAGTTTTTCAGCTAACAATTCAATATTAGGTGTAATTAATAAGACGATACCTGGGTGTGAACATGTCCTTGACATCTTATATGGGGCTGACACAAGTCATGGTCATTCTTCTTTAGGCTTCCCTGCTACTTTGAGCTCCCCCTCATCTTCTCTGGGAGCTGCCTTCCTCCGTGTCCCCTGCATTCTTTTCCTGAGGGTGTCCCTGCTTCCTTCCATTCCTCTTCATCTACATCTTAGTCTTCACCTGAGACAGGTTTCTTCTGTATTAGCTGGGTGTTCTCCTACTCCACCCCATGTTTTCCCTCAGGCTTTTATCTTCTCGCTCTAAGCTAAGGAAACCTGAAGCCCTGGCTGACCTTGTGTTGAGGTTGATGAGAATTAAGCTGGCTCTCCCAGGGGAAATCCAGTTAGGAACTGAAGAACTAATCTACAGGTGGGAAGAAAAAAGGAAGAAGAAATGTTTATATACACACTTAGAGGAAAATGGTTGGTTTGTTAAATGGAATTGTAATGTGCCAACAGGCCCAGTTAAATGCAACAGCTGGCAAAATTTTTCTACTGGAAGTTCTGTAGGCAACCAGGGCTGGGGAGGGAACCTACTCTTTAACCCAAAAGGGGAACAGAGGAAGAGTTTACTTTCTCTGCCACCACCGAGCAATGAGTAACCCATGATTCACAGCCATTTGTATAAGACTTTCCCCGTACTTGTGGAACTTCCCCTTGGGTGAGACCTGAAACTCTCACTCTCTCTCTCTCTCTCTCTCTCTCTCTCTCTCTCTTTCTCTTTCTCTCCCTTTCTCTCTCTCTCTTTCTCCCTCTTTCTCCCCCTCCCTCTCCCTCCCATCCTCCCTTACCCCTCTTTCTCTTTTCTCTCTCTCCTTTCTTCCTCCCTTTCCCTCACTTTATTTCTTTTCCTTGTATCTTTCTTTTCCTTTTGTTTCTCTCTCCCTCCTCTTTCACTTTCTCCCTTCTATCTCTCTCCCTCATCTCATTCTTCTTTCTCTCTCTCCACCCCGCCCTCTCTGTTTCTCTCCCTCTCTCTCAGCTTACTTACTCTGTATATTTTCTGGTATATTCTCATCTGTATACCATCTTTCATTTCTGTTTCCTATTGACTCAAATAAATGGGCTTACTTGGCATTCACTACATGTGTTCTTTCTGGATATTTGATGGGTAACTCTTTCCCTACTAAGGGGAAATCAGGAACTCAACTTCATGTTAAAAATAGCTTCCCTTAGGCTAGCAAAATTTAAGGAAGTGAACAGATATAATGCTAGTCTGGCACCATTGCTCTGAGTAAAGCTTCTGGCCCCAATCTCCTGCTATCCTCCTGGCAGGAGTGTCTTTTGGACAATGATGGATGCTTTCTAGAGGAGACTCTAGAGATATGTATTCATTCCTCCCTTTGAGTCACATCTAGACAGATCCATGGGGACCCACATCACCTGCATGGTCAACCCAATTCACACACAATCCTTTATTAGAATGCAGTGCGATGGTGTTGGATTTGAAGTCACAGGGTAGAAGGTAAACTCCTATCTCTTCCATTTCCACCTATGTATCCCTTGGCAAATCACTTAACTAACTTCTCTGGATCTCAGTTTCCTTATCTATAAATTGAGGAGTTTGTACTAGGTGACCTCTAAGTCTTTTCCAGCTCTAAATCGATTATCTTTTTGCATGTCAGCTTTATTCTGTTGTTGGTGGTGGTGGTCCTTTGTCCTCAAAGTAGTCTCTTAGGGATACTCTCTGGTACTATTTTTTTTTTACTTTTTAAACAATAAATTATTATTGATATCTTTTCCAAAATTTCTCTCAGTATCACTCCAACTTCCCTTTTCCAGAGAGCTATCCCCTTTAATAAATAATATTTTAAAGTAAAAAAAAAAGAAAAGTAAGAAAAAATTGGCAAAACTGATCAATACATCAAAAAAGTTTAGAAATACATTCAATGTGCCACATACACAGACATAGCACTTCTATAAAAGAGTAGTATGGGCGTGTCTATGATTTATTTCTTACTCAGTTCTGTGACTTGCTTCTTTCTGTTTAATTTAAGCTACAATTGTAGTTGTGGTCTAAAGTATGCACCAGAGAGTCTCTAAAACCTAATATACCACAGCTGTTTGTTTATGGAGAATTTATGGCAAGACTTGTACAGTAATAATAGTTGACCTTCAAATACACTTTAAAGTCTGTGAAGTGTTCCACAAATATTATCACACTTGTTCCTTATAATAATCTTGAGAGAGAGGCATTACAAGTGGCACCATAATCATTTTACAGATGAAGCTATAAACTTGCCCACGATCACATAGCTAGAGGCAAGATTTGAACCCTGACCTTCCAGACTCCCATGCCATATGTCATGCTGCCTCATTGTACCAGATGTGCAAGGACTTGGATTGGCTGCGATGTGCACCAGCAGAGACAATACTTACAGAAATTACAGAACCTGGATTCAGAGAAATGCTAAAATATCAAGCCCCCATTAGAGCCAAAGAGATAGGAAATAACTTTGGAGAATTCAGCTTAATTATGTTTTCAAGCCTATACACATAGTGAAAGGTTGGGAACAGAACTGCAGCTCTTTCAGAAAAAAATGATGAAGGTACCAGTGTATAGACTCATTTATTTGCAAATACACTATCACAGTCAAAGAATTCATAGCCTCTACATCCTAGGAGGTAGGGAGAACTGAATCCTAGATCTCTGATCAAAGTACCGAGCCCCCAGTAGAGTGCTGCCCTACTCAGGGAATAACATTTAAAGTTGTAAGTGATCTCAGACTACTTCAATTTGGGCCTACAATCTTAGGATCTCAAAATTAGAATTGTAGGATCCTTAAAAGCCATTTACTCCAACCCCTTCACTGAACAGATGAGGAAACTAAAGCTCAGAGAGATTTAAGTCATTCTCCCAGAAGATGTAGCAGGGCTGGAATTTGATCAAGATCCCTTGTCTCATTCTCAAGTGCTCTTTTATACAATCCTTTGTCCTCATCTGGCAATCTCCTTCCTACCCAACCCTACACACACACACACACACACACACACACACACACACACACACACACACGCTGCTGCTTTCTAGAAACCAACACCACCAATTTCTTCCTGTCTTATACCATATTTATTCAATAAACATTAAATGAGAATGACATGCAAGACACCATACTAGATACAGTGGCTACAAAGATAAATAGAAAAATTGTTCCTGCCTTCAAGGTGCTTGGTTGGTTGGTTGGTTGTTGTTCTTTGTTCTGGAAGAGGACCAAAATGACATCACTATGCTAAGTCAAATTTCAATGTGTCTGACTGTGGCTGATCAGAGCAATACGAGCTTAGAATATTCTATCACAGGTCAGGCACAAATAGTCCATGTGAACATTGGGATGGATTCTCCAAATTTGTGCATCCTGTGTTTCCTTTGAGCTGTTTCAATTCTGCTTTGCTCATAGAGCACAGCTCCTTCCCTGATGTGGGCACACCATGCTGAGTGGTCCTGTGCCAGCATCTCCCATGTCACACAACCAATTCCAAAGTTCTCTCAACAGACCTTGAGAATGTCCTCATATAGCTTCTTCTGACCATCAAGTGAATGCTTGCCCTGTGTGAGTTCTCTATAAAAGTCTTTTTGGCAAGTGTACATTTTGCATTTGAACAATGCAGTCAGCCCATCAGAGTTGTGCTCTCTGAAGCAGAGTTTGAATGCTTCACAGTTTAGTTCAAGTAAGGACCTCAGTGTCTGGTACCATTCTTACCAGCTGATCTTCAGAATCTTCTTAAGACAATTCAAATGGAAGCAATTTGGTTTCTTTGAATGGCACCGGTAGACTGTTCAGGTTTCATAGGCATACAACGAGGTCAGCACAATGGCTCCATAGACCAGTGGTTCTCAACCTGTGGGTGGTGACCCCTTTGGGGGTCAAATGACCCTTTCCCATGGGTTGTCTAAGACCATCAGAAAACACATTTCTGATGGTCAGGAACCGAGATGCTGCTCCTCTATCCTTCTCCAGGCAGGTCTGCCCACATGCATATATGCCCATATACATGAGTATATATGCCCACAAGTATTAAAGGGTCGCAGCATTAGGGAGGTCGAGAACCACTGCCATAGACCTTCAGTTTGGTAGTCATTCTAATACCTCTTCTCTCCCATATTTCCTTCAGAACCTCCCAAACACTGAGCTAGCTCTGGCAGTGTATGCATCAGCCTCATCATCAATGTGAACATCTCTGGAAAGTACGCTGTCAACGTAAGGGAACTTATCCACAGCATTCCAAACTTCTCCATTTTCTGTCACTGATGGTTCCACATATGGATGGTGTGGTGCTGGCTGGTAGAGCACTTGTGTTTTCTTGGTATTAATTGTTAGACCAAAATGAGCACAAGAAGCAGAGAACTGATCCATACTTTGTTGTGTATGGTGTGTTCATGGAGGACTGGTACCTGTGGTGGAATGGTTGCTGAACCCTTTTCAGGACTGCTCTCTACCTTTTGGTGTTTGCCTGTTCTACCTAATTCTCACCTGTGGTTCCAAGAAGTTTTAGCATGGGCGGCAGCCACACCCCAGTAAACTGTTTCAGCAAATGAGCTAAACCAGGTTGAGGGTAATCAAGGAATCTCAAACCCACTGATGAGTCTGGGGGTGTCTACCCCAAGCATGTGAAGACTTCCCACAGTGGAATGGGTAGATGAGAACAATTTGTTCCAATGGCCAAAAAGGCAGCTGAAGCAGACACCGTGGAGCACTTAAAGTTTTGTTAGACATCAAAGATGCCAAGGTCATCCGCTGCATCTTGAGCCAAGATCAGTCATCTTGATTCTGTCCTGCCACTGGCCTGTTATGACTCTGGAGGACAAAGTGAGGCCAATGACTTCGTGCAACTTGGCCTCACTTAAATCCAATTTACACACAAATCAAAAGACATCCCCCATACCATTTTACCATTATAAATTGAGAGATCCAACATTTAAAGTGGCAAAATAAATATTCTATGAAAATGGAGAGAACACTAACAAATAAGGAAATCAAGAAGGGCTTTCCACCTGAGCTGGACCTTGAACAAAGTTAAGGCTTCTGAGAGAAGGAAGCAGGGATGGTCTGTGCAAAGGCAGTGATACAGGAGATGCACAGACAGCTGAGTCTGGGGAATAATGAAGAAGCAGTTTTGCCGAAACACAGAATGCATGAAGGAGAATAATGTTAAGTAAAGTCTGGAAAAGGTGACCGAAGCCATACTGTGAAGGACTTTAAATGTCAAGCTGAGGAGTCTGTATTTTATCCTAAAGGAAATAGGGAGCCACCAAAAATTCACAAGTAAGGAGAAAATAGAGTCAAACGTATGCTTAGGAAGATTATTTTGGCAGAAATACTATTAAATACTTGGAGAAGAGACTGGAAAAGGCTTCAGAACTCTGCAGTAGGTTTATTAAGGTATTTTAAAATACTTATACCTGAGGTATTTATTAAGTGCCTTCAGGCACCATGCTAAACACTGGGGATACAAAGAAAGGTAAAAGACCATCCCTGCTCTCTAGGAGCTCACAGTCTAAAGGTGGAGACAACATGCAAACAGCTACGTACAAACAAGATGTGGATAGGATAAATTTGAGATAATTAACAGAGGACAGGCACTAGCCTTAAATGGGGCCCAGAAAGGCTTCTTATAAAGGGTAGAGACTTAACAGAGACTTGAAGGAAGAGAGGAAAGTCAGGAGGTAGAGATGAGAAAAGAGAGTTACAGATGTGACAGATTGCAACTAGAACACACAATTGAGAGATTAAGTGTCTTGTGAGAGGAACAGAAAGGAGGTAAATGACACTGGATCACAGAATATATTTCAGAGTGAGGTTTAAGGAGTAAGAGGACTAAAAAGGTAGGAAGGGACCAGAGCTTTAAACAGCAACCAAAGAATTACATATTTGGTCAGGCAAGCAGCATTTTAGTTGAGAGAAGGAGAGAGAGAGAGAGAGAGAGAGAGAGAGAGAGAGAGAGAGAGAGAGAGAGAGAGAGAGAGAGAGAGAGAGAGAGAGAGAGAGAGA
>JAQQSW010006091.1:0-14029 GCA_028646575.1 Pseudocheirus occidentalis | reverse complement strand
GTTTGTTGGGGGTTTTTTTTGCTTTTTTTTTTTTTGGAGGGCAGTTGGGGTTAAGTGACTTGCCCAAGGTCACACAGCTAGTTTTTTGTGTTAAGTGTCTGAAGCCAGATCTGAACTCAGGTACTCCTGACTCCAGGGCCAGTGCTCTATTCACTGCGCCACCTAGCCACCCCTATGTTATATGAATTTAATGGAATACTATTGTGCTATAAGAAATGGGAAGGAAATGGACTTCATATTTACCTGGAGAGGCTTATACGAATTGATGCTAAGTGAGAAGAGCAGAACCAGGAAAAATTTATATACAGTCACAGATACATCATATGTGTGACGACCAACCTTGATAACCTGGACTCTTCTCAGCAACGCACAGTTAAAAGACAACTTTACAAGTCTCTGGATGGAAGGAGATGTCTACACTCAGAGAAAGATCCAGAAAGACCAGAGTTTAAATGGAGACTGAAGGAACACATGCTATTGTTCTCTTCTATGTTTGGTTTTGTTTCTTTTTTTTCCTCTTTCTTTTCACATTATTCACTCCATTGGTTGCAATGTTTCTATACAACAAGACCATTGTACAATGTGAAAGTGTTTGCAGATCCCATACATGATTGTACGCCACCAAGGGGGAAGGGGGGAGAAGGGAGGGGAGGAAATCTGAAACTCAAGTGATTCTGTAAATGAATCTTGTAACCTAAAAGTAAAGAAATAAGTCAATAAATTAAAAAAAAAATCTAGGGGGGAAAAGATGCAGGCCTAGGCAAGGGTGGTGGAAAAGTCCTAGAAAATAAATGGGTATGAGAGATGTTTTGGAGTTAAAACTGCCAGGGAGGCTTAGCTCCTAACCAATACGTGAGAAGAGAGAATCAAATATGGCTTTGGAGAGTCCTGGTGTCCAAGACATGGTGACTTGGTGCCATAAGCAGAAACAGGGGCTTTAGGAGGAGAAACAAAACTATAACTCCATCGGTCAGGAAATTCCATATTTATGAAAAGCAGATAATTTTTCTAATGCATCAGCATTAGTTTTTCTATTGCTCTTTTGGGAAATTTCCAGGAAGAAAATGGAATTGAAATCCTGATTTTGGAATATAACAAGAGAAAATATTTTTGGCTGTGGGGTTTCTTTAGAACCTCTTCTCTAAGCCACTCTGGGTAGTGGCATTGAAAGGAAATTCTAAAGAAAAAGAAAAAAGACAAAGAAAAAGAGAAAAGGGAGACAGTGATCCATGTTAAAAGTCTGCTAATGATTGACACACCCACTGACAATGAGTTGGGAAGAACCTTATAGTCCCAAGGAGGCCAGGAGGAAACAGGCTCTGTGCTGCCTGGGGGAAAAAGGAGGCTCTAGTCTGGTTCCAGCTTTCTCAAGTACCAATCCACTCCACAATACCTAATCCAGTCTTTGGTCAGACAGCTTTTAGATAGTTCTGATGGTCAGGAAGGTCTTCTCCTGAGCTAAAAAAAAATCTACCCCCCCATAACATGTAGCCTAGTTTTCCCTTCAGGGGCTGAAAAATTATCTGTAGCTATCACTCTACATCTAAAGCTGGAAGTGACCATTTGTCCTGGATGTTGTAGTGGGAAATAAAACTCATCCTATTTCCACACTATAACCCTTCAGATAGCGGAAGGCAGTCATCACAGCCTCCCCTCAGTCTTATCTTCTCCAGATTAAACATCCCCTATTTTCTTCAACCAGTCTTCTCATAGCATGGTCTCCAGTCTTCTAACCCATCTGGTTGCCTTCTTTTGGGGGCACTCCAACTTGTCAATGTTATTCCTCAAAGGTGATACCTCAAACTGAACATAGCACTCCACACACAATCTGATCAGTTCAAAGAACAACAGAATTAGGGCCTCTGTCACTTTGGTGACTAGGCATCTCTTAATGAAGCTGAGGATAGCATTTTGGGCTGCCCTCTCACACTGTTGACTAACATTGAACTACTGTAGTCCACTAAACACCTTAATGAACAGCCATAAGCATTCTTCCACCACCCTGAACTTATAAAGCTGACTTTAACCTGAGTGTAGAATTTCACATTCATCTCTGCTCTATTTCAGCTTATTAGATATGGCCCGTCATTCTGGCCTGTCAAAGTCTTTTAGATGACTGTCATTCTGAAGGTTAGCTATCCATCTCAGTTTCATGACCTCTGCAAATAACACATGTAGGCCTACCATCTAGGCCACTGTCCAAGTCATTGCTAAAAAAAAAAAAACAAAAAAGGTGAAAGGTACAAGGCCAAGGACAGACTCCTGTGGCTCCCCACTAGAGACTTTCTTCCAAGTTGACATTGAACCACTAATGACAACTCTTTGCCAATGATCCCTCATATGTTTCCAAATCCTCCTCACTGTACTACCATCTAGCCCAAATTTCCTTATACTTTCCACATGAAAAGCATAAGTGACTTTGTTAAGAGCTTTACTGAAATCTAGGTAAACTATAAGATAGCATTTTTCCCGTCAAAAGAAGGAAATGAGGTTATCTTGGAATAATTCATGACATAATCCACTGGCTCTTTTCTAGATGTTCACTGACCATTTTCTAATAATGTGCTCTAGAATTTTGCCAGAAATGGAAGGCAAGCTTTCTCAAGTATACTAGAGTGTGGTATAAATTAGAGTATACTAATCTTTTTTTTCTTTTGATAAACTGAGGAAAATATTGTCATGCAGCACATATTTTCTGTGATCGTTCATTCAATATGTATATGTGAATATATATACAAATATATATATGTATATATATGAAGCACCTAGTATGTAAAACATAGAGTCCTAAGCACTGGAAATACAAAGGTAACACATGATAGTTAATGTTCTCAAGCAGCTTATATTCTACCAATGAGACTATAATATGTATACAGGTAACTATAATACTAAAAAGGAATAAGAGAAGAAAAGGAGAGCTCCAAACAAAGTATTCTTAAATTCTACACAACTGACTTACAAATGACATTTTAGAGCACAAAACCTGGTAAGCCAGAGACTGCTTAGGCTACTTCTCATGATTCATCACATTTTTATGTACGCGGTTTCCTCAATTAGATGATAGAATACCTGAGGCCATCGACAATGTCTTAGACTTCTTCATACCCTTCAAAAAGTTTCTCTTTCAAGTAATGGGGACTTAAGAAATAGCTGCTGGCTGCTGAAGGCTCTTTGTCTACGCATGGTAGTCTCTGGGTAATATCAGAGCTAGGTCAAAGAGGGTCCTGCTAATGGGCCCACACTAGGCTCATATCAATCATGAAGAAAACTGTGCTCTAAGGGGAAGTTTCATCTCAGCTTGTCAGTGAACCAGAACTGGCGCCCTGAGCTCTGTCTGTCCCATCCTGCCTCAGCCATCAGATGATAACTGCTCCATAATGTTGATACAGCATCTCCTGTTTGTTTTGGCCACAAGTCTGTTTACACTAAGGTGGCTGCTATAATCTTTACTTAATATGAAAGAAAAACAAGGTAGAGAGAATGACTCTTTCATGGTCCCACAATAAGTGTCACGCCTGCTTTTTGTTTTCAGTTTTTAATCTAGAGCAAGGGTTCTTAACCCTGGGATCTACGAACTTTGTTGTTGTTGTTTTTTTCCAAGTATTTTGCTAATAATATTTCAATTGCTGGTTTTCTCTGTAATCCTTTGTATCTTATTTATGCACTTTGAAATATTATGGTTCATAAGCTTCACCAAGCTGCCCGAGGGGTCTAGGACACTAAAAATTTAAGAATCCCTGATCTAAGAGGTGAGGGGGCGACAGGGCAAATGAGAACAAAGAATGAAAATGTATCTGATGTGAAATATCACTTTCTGATTATGCACAGTAACTCACACTTCAGTAGTACTCCAAGGTTTACAAAGCACCTTCCCCATAACCACCCTGTAGGTGAAGTAGCATGTGTACTATTCTCCACTTTTTGCCAATGAAGAGAATGAGGGCAAAGAAAAATTCAATGACTTGTCCAAGGTCATACATTTAGTAAGCAATGGAGCTGACACAAACTCAAATCTGATTCTAAGACCACATATCTCAATAAAGTTTTGACTCAGGTGGTTCCAGAAGTTGGGTACCAAATAAACTAGCCCTATCATTGCCAACAAAGCCTTCGTATCCTAGGGCATCCTCAGGAGAATTCTCTGGCTTCCTCAGAGGGACAGTGGGACAACTGCGTAAAAGCCTCTCTAGAGTACCCCTTTCAAACCACACAAATAGGTTATTACTTCCCCTCTCCCAAAGAGCCAATGCCCAGGGCAATTTTACTCCATGTGGCTCAGATCTGAACTTTGGATTTCCATATTTAGAGGGCCCTTAACTTGGCATCAGAGAACTTCGAGCAGGTTGGCACAACATATAGCACATACTCTAATCTGTCCAAATGGCCTATTCCCATCCCTAAAAAGAAGAGCCTGAGAAGTACAATTCCCCAGTTAAGTTGTGGACTTCAGAAGCTACAGCCCTGGTCTCCCCCCTCAAACCATATAATAGCCTCCCTTCTCAGCCTGATTGATGTTTTCCCAAGTCAGATAAACAAAGACAGGACAGGTCAGTCTAATATTTACTCCTCCTCATCATCTGGAGGGATCTCTGCTTTATAACAATGAAAAACCAGTTTCTCAATTCGAGAAAATTTAATAAGCCCCTCCTGGGCTTTATTGGCATAGTATAATTTTATAAGCTTCTGAAAGATCATGCCTTTTTCCTTACCTCCCACCACTTCTCTGTAAACCTGTATGGTTCTCAGCTTTGGTTTACATCTTCTCCATTTCCACATCCAACTGATGCAAGGCATTCAACAAGCATGTGGGTGCCTACTGCGCACACCTCTCCTTTACTACAGGTAGACCTTGAGCTCTAGAAAGCCAGAGGGTGTCAGGGCAGGAGCTGGGAATGTGCTGCAGGAAAGGTAAGATCTTAGGGAGGAAGTTTAGTCCAGTTTTATGGGGCATGACTCCTGGCTGCTCCCTCTAAGTTCTGCCCCTTTCTCAGGAAGAGATGCATATCAGATCCAAAACAAATTCAGATTGAAAAAAAAAAGCAAACAAGACTGATTGTATCAAATAGGCATTCTTGTGATGCATAGAGGGGGTAGAGGAAGACAAATCTGACTTATACTATTAAGCTCTAAATTATAAATCCTTCTACCTCTGAAGTCATAGGTTCAGATCCCATCCCAAAGGTCATTTTGATCCTTTTGCCCCTAGAAGGTTCCTTCACCAAATAACTGCTACATCAAGATCCAAGATCATGAGCCATCAGAGATCTTCCTACAGGAGATCTGACCATACAACTCCCCTATTTCATAAGTTTCAATAGTTCCCTATCACGTCCAGGATCCAACATCCTCTATTTGGAGACCAAAGCCCTTCATAAACATACTCCTTCCTATCTTCCCAGTGACCTTACTCCCCAACACCTACTCTTCAATCCAGTGACACTGACCTCCTGACTGTTCCATCAATAAGACTCTCCACCTCTTGGCTCTGGGCATTTTCTTTGCCTGTCCCCTGTGCCTGGGACACCCCACTCTTTCCTAGCTTCAAGCCCCAACTAAAATCCTATCTTCTAGAGGAAGCCTTTCCCAATCCCTTTTAATTCCAGTGCCTTCCCTCTGTTAATCATTTCCTACCTATCCTGTATATAGCTTGATTGCATATATTTATTCGCATGTTGTCTCCCTCATCAGACTGTAAGCAGAAATGATCTCTGGCCTTTCTTTATATCCCCAGAGCTTACCACAATGCCCTGACATATATAGTAGGTGTTTAATACTGATTGCCTGGATCTGCTGTCTCAGCCACTGTCAAAGGGACTATCTTATACCCTTCTTTATATCCCAGGCTCCCACTGTAAAGTGCACAGTGGCTGGCACATTATAAACTTTTAACAAATGTTACTGACTAACTGGTCTGACAAACTGACAGGATCTGCCCTGGGGGCAGCTCATGGAAAAATATTTGCTTCCTCTGCTACCACCCCTCTGTGTTTCTACTTAGGTCCCCTTGGGCCATGGAAAATAGCTTATGGCAGGTACAGCTTCACTGCGTCCCAGCTAAGCCACCCACTTCCATCTGACCCTGTGTTTCGGCTGCCTAGTTCATCAGGCTGCTACCAGAACCTGAGACTCCCCTCCACCCCCACAAAACTAAGGAAGAGAGATACACGGGGAAGGGAAAGGTGATGGGCTGTCTTTGTGGGACTTGGAGCAACTCATTCAGCATCAGTCCAGCCTGAGCTTTTCTTTTAATTCTGTGGGTGGGGGAGGGGGAAAAGCTGTTCACAAGGGAGAGAAGAACAAGATGTATAATAGCAATATTCCGACAGGTGGGTCCTGAGGGATGATGGCTCCTGCGCCCAACAAGCAACTCTCTAGTCCTGCTCCCTTTAAGAAAAGGTAAAGAGTCAAAAGTTTCCTAAAGTAAACAAGGCACTTTCCAGGGGCTCAGGTCACTCCTGATTATTCTCCAACCTCCAGAGGAAAAACACAAACAAGTACAGGTTACCCTAAAATGTCTGACCGTTCTCTGGAATCACACTAATGGGTGAGCTTGCAAAAAACAGCTTGGGAAGTGATCTTAATTCAGCATAACCTTTCACAAATCACACGTCTTTCCTCATACTATCCCACCCAGGTATCAACAAATTCAGTCTTCTCTCCCTGCACTTCACTGCTCTGAGCCGAAGAGTCAGTTTTCTTCTCTAGGGTCACATCTGATTCAGGTTACTGGGTTCCACTGCTATTCACTGAAGGTTCCTGTAGTTTTGGCTTAAAAAAAGTTTCTGGGGTTTATACTAGTCCTGAACAGCAGGCATTCTATGCACACTGGATTAAAGCAAAGGTGAGGGACCGGAAAGGAGGCACTAATGTTTACTTACTTAGAGGGGGGAGGGGTGAAGCAGGAAGAATATATACTCATTTCTCAAGGCAGTATCATGAGGTTACCCCCACTCTCCCAGGAACACAGAAGAGGAGAGGGAGGGCCTTTCACCAGGATTGTGCTAATAACATTGCACATGAGTGATAAGACATGTTAAATGGGCAAAAAAAATACCAAAAACGGACTATCCACTGAGAATTTCACTATGTATAGTTGGGGGGGGGGGAGGGAAGGGGGCACGACAGGGGAAGGAGCTGAGTTAGGGAAGACTGATTGGAGCTAAAGAGGCAATTCAAAGACCTCGGTGCCAGTTCTCTCCTGCCATGTCAACATTAACTCCTTCAGTGCCAAAGCTCAAGATGCTTCCCCAAGCAGCAAGTGAGCATTTTGCATATGGAAATTGTCCAGTATCTGCCCTACAGAAAAGCAACAGGCCCATATTTAATACAAATATGCTGCTCAGAAAAATCCAGGACCCGGGGAGCACTCACCCTCTCACTCACTATAAGCCACCTGAACTCTGACCTGGGAGCCAATAAATAGTATCTCTTTCTATTCTATTACCCCCTTTTTGCAGAGGAAGAGACTGAGGCAGACTGACAGAGTCGGCTGCCTGGGGTGCCGGAGCTGGCAAGCGTCTGCGCTTGCATTTGAACTCGGCTCCTCCTGACTTGAGGACGTCCAGCTTTCTCTCCAGTGAGGAAAGCCCCACAGGAGCTGCAACTACCACTGGGGGTGGGATGGAAGGCTGCGGAGGAGCGGAGAAAAGGAGGGTCCGGGAGGGGGCACTGGCCGAAGCCCTCCGGAGTGGAGGGGGGAACTCTGAGGTCTCGGGACTGGAAGGCACCCAAGGAGAAGGTAAAAAGGAGAATTGGGTGGGTGGGAGGGGCGGGGGGAATCCTATAACATGGATACCCTCCCTCTCCCAGTGAAACTCGGAAGGGGAGCACGGGTCCGAGAGTGAGTCCTTGCAAGATCCCAGGGGACAGGTGGCTCGGCTGGGACACGCGTCGGGGAATGCGCGTGGAGGCTAGAGATGGCATCGAGGTGGACATGAGGAGGAGGTCCTGGAGACGGGGGCAGGGGGAGCCCTCGGGGTATGGGGTGCAGGCTCCTGGGAGGAGCGGCTCTCACCTGCGGACCAACACAAAGCCTATGACCGCCAGGAGCAGGATGCTAAGTTTCCGGCGCTGGTCTCGCCGCCGGCTGGAGCTGTTCCACATCTTGGGCGGCGGCAGCGGCTAAGGCTGCGGTGGCGGCTGCGGTTGCTGCTTCTACCAGGGGTCACGGTCACGATCCCGTCTCCGGCTCATATTCCGGCTCCGGCTCCTGAGAGCAGCCAGCCAGCCGGAACCCGTTTCCTAGGAAACCACTCCCTCCCCGGCCCGCCCCTTTGGTCGAGGTGACACCCAAAGTCCCGCCCATTCACGCCTCTTATTGGTTTTCTTCCGCGTTGACTCCGCCCCCTCGCGGCCTTACTTTGCCAGGCTCGGTTAGCGAAGGGGTGGAAGGGGCGGACAGAGAAGAGAGAGAAGAGTCGGCCTGACCGGCTTTGGAATCTTGGCCCGAAAGGGGCCGGCTGCTTTTCCCGCCTCCCTCTGCCTCCGCGCGAGGCTCACAAGTGGAAGCCCTTGGGCCCCTGCCTCCGCATTGCCAGTGCTTGCACAGGTCCCAGCAGTGAAGTGGCAAATCTCGAAGCTGATGCACGGGGAGAATGCGAGCACAGACAGCCGAGCTGACAAATTCTCTAGGGTCCTCACCTTGTTTTGCTTTAGAAAAAAAATTTAATTACCATGCCAACCTTGTGAGCACTCTTTCCACAACCAGTTAAAATTTAGTAAAAGTTTTCACGAGTTCAGGTGCCACCTCATGCCCTTACGAGCAGCATGGCTCTGGGGCAGTCACTTAACCTTTCTCAAACTCAGTTTCCTTGTCAATAAAATGGGGGTAATGATAGTGCCTACCTCCCCCATTGTTGTGAGGAGCAAATGAGATAACTTCTGAAAAATGTTTTGCAAACTTTAAAGCATTATATAAATGCTAGCTATTATTATAATTATTATAAGTTGCTGTGCACAAAATTAGCCACCTGCTCTGGTGATAAACCCCTCCACACTTGGGTCATAAGGTCATAGCTTCAGAGCTAGAAAGGACCTTGGAGGACCATCTAAATCACCCTCCACCCCTTTGATTTACTCTGGAAGAAACTGAGGACAAAGGAAGTTAAATAACTTGGCCAAAGGTCAAGCATATTTAGTGAGTGTCAGAGGTGGGATCTGACCCAGAACCTCTGATTCCAGAAGTCATTATCCTGGGAGGCCAGGTTTAAACACAAAGCATTGATACCTTCATAGGAACTAAAGATAATAAATTTATATAACATTGAAGAGCTTGACAAATATTTCATATATTCTCTACCATTTTGTAGAAACTGAGATAAACAGACTGACTTGCCCAAGGTCACACAGTTAATATCAAGCTAAATTTGAACTCAGATCTTCCTGACTCCAGGACTGATGCTCTAACCACTGAGCTGCCTACCAGAGTCACTCTTGGTAAGCCTACAAGAACTCAGTCTCTACCATCTGGTGAAGCATCATCTTTTAATCGTAATTGCCTATAATTGTAACACATAGATCCAAGGATAGTAGATTTAGCGATGGATGGAAGCAACCTTAGAGTTGCATCTAGTCCAATGCCTGTTTTGCAGATGGACGGGGAGAGTCCAAAGTCACACAGATTTGTCAGAGTCAGAATTCTAACCCAGGTTCTCTGATTCCAGGTCCAGCATTCTTTCCACAGTAGCACACTTGCTAAATCCTCATGCCAGTGTGGATGCTGGAATTAAGCGACTGACTAAGCAAGCGCCTTCCCAGAAATTCTCTGGATCACACTGAACTGTGTCTGAACTTCAGGAATTTCCATGAAAATCTTCATTTTGGTGGAAGAGCAGGGAAGCAGAAAATGGCACCACTACCACCCCCTTTTCCTTTGCTTTAAATTCATTTGTCCTTCTGTTGTACAAAGTGCTGAGTGTGCAAGCCTATTTCTGAGCCTAATGAGGCCTCCCTCCTTAGGAACCAGACTGGTCAGCGGTTTTTAGCTGCCACTCTCAAGCACTGGGCAAATATTTAGTCCAGTTTAATGATAAACAAGCAAATGCAAACCCCCCCCCAAAAAAAGGATAGAGTAAAACCAATCTATTATATTGGTCTTTATTTCACTTTTCTACTCCTGCCTCACCACTCCTGACCAAAGAAAGGAGAGGAAATACCAAAATTAAAACAGGGCAGCATGGACATAATGTCTTCGTCTTATAGCATTAACAAATTATTTTAAAGACCATTAGTTCAAAAAAAAAAAAACTTGAGACAAAAGCAAGAATACTAAAGGACTTTGTAGCAGGGCCTGTGGGAAGCCTGACAGCTTAGTCTACCCCTGTCCTTAATGTTTTTATTAAGGCAAGGGGGAAGGAGAAAAAATTTTAAAAAGCACTCTTTTAAAACAGCTGACGGTTTAATTCTGCTCCCTGTTCTCTACCTCTTTGTTTTATCTTGGCAGCAATTTTCCTGAGCACTGTTGGCTTCTGTCCTTTCCCACTGCATCCAATAGAGGGTTTTTTTTACTGATCAGGAAGCACTCACGGGTAGCAAAGAACTTGTCCACGAAGCAAAGGGCCTGAGAGCCTTCCCAGGCTCCCCCCCCCCCCCACGCCCCGCAAAGCTGGTACTAAGGCACGGGCCATTGGCCGTGAATTAACCAGCCAGTTGTGTTACTTGCCTGTCAGTTTGAACTAGCACCTGAGGAAAAGACATAGGAACTTCTGTAAGATTGCCCTGGAGGCAGGTAAGGCCCTTTCTAATTTAATGAAGGGAAAGTGCAAAACTTCTTAAATGCTGTTCAAAACTGAAGTGGTTTTAGCATTTCTGCTTCTGGATTTAATCCTTGGAAAAAAAGGAAAAATAAAGAAAATAGTGATTTTGATTCAATCCCATGAAGGGAAAAGAGCTGAACTAAAGGTACTTTAATATCTTCCATGACTGAGTGCTTTCCCTGGTGGCAGGGGGGAAATGCCCTAGAAATAAGGTCAGAAGCAAGGGAGGTAATCAGGGTATAGTGAAATTGGAGAATGAAAAAAAAAGGCCAAAAGAAGCTGGAGATAACTGAGAATTAGAAAGAATAGACTAACACAGCATAATACAGTGGAAAGAACCTTGGATTTGAATCCTGTCTCAGCTGTTTTCTTATATGTAGGATGTTGAAAAGTCATGAAGTATCTCTGGGCCTTTTGGTTTCCCCATCTGTAAAGTGAAGGTGTTAGATGTGGTGGCCCCTGAGGTCCCTTCCAGCTCTCAACCTCTTATCAACCAATAAACATTTATTAAGCACCCATTCTATCTCAGGCCCTGCACTAGGTACTGGGGATGGATACAAAAGGAAAAGTCAATTAACCTGTGCCTCCATGGAACCTGTGGGTAGAGTTTGGGGTTTTTTTCCTCATCTTTTTTTTAAGCTATCAGAGTTAAGTGACTTGCCCACAGTCATATAGTAAGTATCTGAGACCAAATCTGAATTCAGGTATTCCTGACTCCAGGACCAGTACTCCACCTACTATACCCTCTAACTGCGCCAATAGCCTGTTTTTAAAAGGGGAGAGAACAGCCATGGATACAGAGCAAGTTTTGAAAGTCCTAGTACAGCTCTGAACTACTAAAGTTGCTAACGAGCACTAAGGTTTTGGGAATACCCTGTATAAATGTAGCAGACCCTAAAACCAATCTCTTTGAAGATAGGAGCAGCAATGATGCTTTAATGTTCAGAAGACCCTGGGGTCCACCTTTGTCCACCAGGGAGCATACAGGGTGTATCTCATTATTAGGGAACTTTCTCCAGGTCAAGAATTCAGGTTCCAAGTGAAATGCCAAGTGCTCCTTCCCTCTTGCCTCCTCCCTTTCCATCCAAAAGGACAGATGTTTAAATCTAGAGTTTTCTGTTCGTCTAAATTATTTATTTGCTGATTTAAATATTACTTTAAAGCAGGCCAGCACAGTATACAGTGTGCAGGCCACTTGCACCCTACCAAAGGAGCCCATGGGCAGTATGTTATGTGAGCCTGCTTTCTCAAAACAGTAATTATAAATTCCCTGCCCAAGACAAAGACTGGAAGATAGACAGGAAAGGTCTGTTGTACCAGTCTAAGAGAAGAGCAGAGTCCAGCATGGGCCTCATGGACACAGACAAGGCCAGAGCAGTCCTCAGGGGGCCAAATCACTGGCAGCTGTGTCAGTTTCCAGACTTTTCAACCCACAAATTCCAAAGACAACTTAGAAGGTCAGTAGGAAAGGTCTGTGGGACCTGGGTGAGAGAAGAACAACCAGCCCCGACTCCAGCCCCATTCCCAAGGCAGGAGCAGCAGTGGCAGTGACTGCTTCCAGAGCTCTTGGCCCACAGATGGCTGGGGGATCAGAGGCAGATTTCAGACATTGCTGGCACTGATGCAGGATTCTCTTGGTTTGCCCTGCTTGGATCTGGGTCAAAGTCCTTGGTGGTGGTCCTGGGGGGAGGAGAAGCGCTGGCATGGCAGAGCTTGTGGCAGGAGCCACAATGTGAATCCTCTTCATAGTTCCAAGGCAGAAAAGAGTGCTTGTGGTCACTTACAGACCAGAGCACAGACCAGGAGAGGAGCAAATACCTCTTCTTTGATCAAACAGCCTTGGAAGAGCTGAAAATTTACAGGTTCCTAGAAGTATCTCTGAAAACAGCTGCACAAAATTCCTGAAGCTTGGATAGTGCACTCTCTACTCTGGAAACAAAACCCTACCTTACCAAAGAGCTAAAAAGTCAAGTAATTGGCTGGGAAAATGAGCAAACAATGGGGGAGAAAATCAGACTATAGAATCTTACTTTGGTGACAAGGAAGATCAAAATATACAACCAGAAAAAGACAATAAAGTAAAAACTCCTACATCCAACGCCTCCAAGAAAAGTATGAATTGGTCTCAGGCCATGGAAGAGCTCAAAAAAGGATTTTGAAAGTAAGAGAAGTAGAGGAAAAATTGAGTAGAGAAATGAGATGAATGCAAGAAAATCATGACAAACAAGTTAACAGCTTGCCCAAGGAGACACAAAAAATGCTAAAGAAAATAACACCTTAAAAAATAGACTAACCCAAATGGCAAAAGAGGTTCAAAAAGCCAATGAGGGGGGCGGAGCCAAGATGGCAGCGTAGAAGCAGCAAGGTCCCACAGCTCCCACACCGCCACCCTAAACACCCATAAAATATGAGCCCAGATAAAGCCTAGGACTCTCAGACTCACACAAAAATACAGAGAACACATCTCTTGCTGAAGACGACGGGACCAGGCCCGAGCGCTGGGAAGTAGCCTGGCTGAGCTGAGCCAAGCGGGCACCGCAGCCAGTCTGCAGGAGAGATCTACAGCCTCCAGCACGGGACGGGAGAAGGGCAGCTCGCACCGCAGAGACCCAGCCAGCCCAAAACTGCAGCCACAGCCACACTAGGCCCCAGGGCGGCCTGGAGGAGCTGAGTCTCCCAAACCACAGCAATAGTCTACTTCAAAGAAAATCTAAAGCACCTGCCTAAAGGATCTTCAAATCCTCAGAAACCGGTTAGTGAAAGTGAAACTTTGAAAATTAATTTGGGGATGGTAAAGCAGTTTGGCCAATCTGCCCCCAGGGCAAGGAAGCAGTGAGGGAAGGGAACTACTAGAACCAGTGGTGTGCCCACCAGGCTGCTTCAGAGCCCCTGGCCTGCAGACTCCACAGGGGGGCTGAATCGCTTGATCAGGGCCAAGTGCACTTGCATTGAGCGGCCTGGATCTGGATTGTGGTCTTGGGTGGTGGTCCTGGGGTGCACTTTCAGCAAGCCAAAGCTGGGGGGACTTGCAACACCCCCCTAATAGCTCCGGCAGTTGGGAAAACCCCAACGATTTGGAACAGAGCTTCCCCCCTTGGAAGCAGAGTTTCACAGACCTAAAAAAAACCAACCAATTAATTGACTGGCCAACATGAGGAAGAGGAAGCAAAATAAAAACATCAATAAAACTCTAGAATCCTTTTTTATGGATAAAAAGGGTCAAAGCATGGAATGTGAGGAAGAGAGCCCAGAACTCAGAACTCCCACACCAAATA
>JAQQSW010006090.1:0-14029 GCA_028646575.1 Pseudocheirus occidentalis | reverse complement strand
TGTCAGTGTGGTATGATGGGAAGTGGAACCTCAGGGTTGCTTTCATTTGAATTTCTCTATAAATTATTTGGAGCCGTTTAAAAAATACAGCCATTGATATCTTCAGTTTCCTCCTTTGAAAACATCTGGTTCATATCATTTGACCATTTATTAATGGGCAAATATCTTTTAGTCTTATGACATTCAATAAGTTCCTAACAACTTTCAAATCATACTTTTCAGAAATTTGCTGCCAAATTCTGATTGTTCAAAAACTTTTTCTTAAATTTTATGTAATCAAAATTTTTTGTTTTATCTTTTGTGATTCCTCCTTTCCCTTGTTTGGTTTTGAATTTTTCTCCCATACCTAAATTTGAAAGAAACATTCTTCTTTGTCCTTTAATTTGATTATGATGTGACCATTGTATGTAGATTGTTTATCCAATAAGCTTATTTTGGTATATGTTGTGAAATGTTCTAGATGTTCCCAAAGTGGACATTATTGCCCTATGAAGGACACTGGAATGATCCAGGGAGGTGGATAGTACCCTTGGGAAAGGCATTGAATAAAAATAAGCGAGCAGTGGAAGTGTAAGGAAGAAGAGGAGAGAAGAAAATTTTGAAAATGTATTTGTACATGTTTCATCTGCTGTATAATGGAGTTAAAGTCTTATTGATTACATTATTTTCCAAATAACACACATGGAATGCAAGTTATAACTGATAAGAGGTCAAGTCTGCCCACAAATTTTTACAAGCAGGTGCTGGCAGGCCACTACATAGTACGTTATTGAGAAGTGTAGCAGGAATGTCAGTAGGAACATGGGCATGTAATGACTTGTTTACAATATGATACTATATGGTTACACAACATATTTTGTCAGCAAAATTTCAATACAGTAAAGCACCCACAAACTTACAAAAATTTTTGAATTTAAGATGTATAATTAAAAATGTTTTGCATGTTTTTGAAATGATGGATTTTTTTTAAACCATTAGACCAGTGGTTCTCAACCTGTGGGTTGTGACCCCTTTGGGGGTTGAATGACCCTTTCACAAGGGTCACCTAAGACCACTGGAAAACACATTTTTCTGATGGTCTTAGGAACTGAGACACCGCTCCTCTATCCATCTCCAGGTGGGTCCACTCACATGCAGATACACCCACATAGAAGTATTAAAAGGTCGGGGCATTAGGAAGGTTGAGAACCACTGTATTAAACAGTTAAAGAAAGTAGATTTCCAAAGGGACGCTGAGCATTTTTTTCTTTTGGAAGGGGAGGTTAGGCCAAATAAGTTTGAGAACTCGTGTTTTCAATCTAATTTTTGCCGATAGATTTTGTCACATACTTATTTCTTACCACAGTGGCTGAGGTCTTCAGATTTATCAAACAACTAGGCTACTAGGCCCATTTAGTACAGGATATTATATACTTAATCCATTGCATGATCAACTTCTTTGTTATTTAACAGATGCCAGATAGTTCTGTTGTTTATTGATTTGGAGTATGTTTTCAGATACTGTTTCTAGGTTCTGTTCTTCCCACACTTTTTTTCCCCATGATTTCCTTTGAGTTTCTTGACCTTTTGTTCCTTCAGATGAAATTTTTTTTTTTGCTACATAAAGTAATCCTTTGGTAGTTTAATCAGTACACCACTGAATAAGAAAACTAATTCAATTAAATTGAAATTAATTATGGTTGTTTATATTATATTAGCTTGACCTGTACATGAAATACTAATGCTAATCCTAATTCTATGTCTGTCTTTATTGCCACAAAGAATACTTTATAGTTATATTCATATAGTTCCTGTGTATTTCTTAATAGGAATACGTTCAAATGTTTTATTATAATTTTACACAGATGAGAAAGCAAATAGATGTGCTCATGGCTGTTGAAGCCTCCTTCTTGGTCATTTTTTAAAAAATAGAAGCAACCATCTGTTATTTTTTCCTCCATTCATTTGTGCTTTCCCTTCTTTTATATCTTGAAAATTGATCCCTGTCTGTCTTTAAAACTGTGTCATCTCCCACTTGGATTTCTTCTCTATAGACTTGGTTAGATCCATATGTTATTTTTGACTTCATCTTCTGAAATTGCATTAGCACTTTCTCCAGTGGTCCATCACATGCTGGGATACTAGAGAAATAAGATTTTTGATTGTGTGGCATACAACAGACATGTGATTTTTCTATATTCAAAGGTTACTTTGTTCAAGCCCTACTTGTTGCTTTATGGAAAGATATACTTGTCCAGTAAATGTTTTCATTTATATGCCAATTTGAAAAAAATGTCCAGTTTCACAGAAACTCTACAGACTAGTTCTGGCAATCTGACTGAAAGCACTGAGGTTAGTGACTAATGATGATTCTGCTTATTTCATTGCATTTTAGAATGCTTGCATAAGAATTGCATATGAATGTGTTGTAACAAATAGCTTTGCAAAGAATGATGTGGTCTTTTAATATTTTACTTTTAGATTCCATATTTTTGTATGTGGAATGTAGAATTCATTTCAAGTAAAACTGGTCTTCTTAAGCTTAGTAAAATAACGCTAAAGAATCAATAAAAAGAATACTGAAGTCCAAGGAGTCCAAGAAAACTAGATGATCTTTAAGCAGTCCATTCTGCACTTAACTACTATTCTGGCACATAGGAAGGAATTTCTTCTCCAAAATTTTAAAATCTTGAATAGTATGGGAACCTGAAGCTAAATTCCAGTAACAGCTGATTGTGAGAAAAAGAGCCAGGCTGGTTTTGGGCAAATTCAAATAAATAACACACATTTCATCTTAAAACAACATAAGCATCATTTTAAATGGAGCTTTAAAAATGTAGCTCGTTAGAGGCTCCAAAGACAATAAGGAAACCATCTTTAATTACTTCTGACAAAAGGATTCCAAGGGAATCCCTTAAACTGATAAGGGAGAAAATTTGATAATAGTTTTAGGCTAGTTTATAAAGCTTTGGAAGTGCTAGGAAAAACACTCAGGGGCACAAGTGAAAGAAATTGAGAAAGGATGAATGAAGGAAATTTGCTGAAGAGGAATAGAAATAATGAAGCAAGAAGTAAGTGGGTTAAATTTAGATAATTTATTCTAGTCTGCACAGGGCTTTAGCCCCATGAGTGAACATCTTGATTCTAATCCCTAGGACATATGGACAAATTGAATTACCAACTCTTTGTCAGTGATGATTGGCTCTGGAAGCTGGGATTTGAGATGTAGAGGGATGTTGTGGTAGTCTAAGGATGAAATGAGGAGATCTTGAACTCCTTACACCTCTGGCATCCTTTTTTCAGTCAATGATTCATACCTTAACACTAAAATCAAAACACAGAAAAAATAAAAAATGGCAAAAAGCTCTTCATCCAGGAGCTTTTTTTGTGTCATGAGACCCATTGACAGTTTAGTGAAGCCTTTATGGGCAACTAGGTGGTACAGATAGAGCCCTGGGCCTGAAGTCAGGAGGACTTGAGTTCAAATCTAGCCTCAGATACTTAACTAGCTGTGGGACCCTGATCAAGTCACTTAATACTGATTGCCTCAGTTTTGTCACCTGTAAAATGATCTGGAGAAGTAAATGGAAAACTACTGTAGTATCTTTGCCAAGAAAGCCTCAAATGGGGTCATGGAGAGTCATACACAACTGAAATGATTCAACAGCAAGTCTCAGAAAAATGATTATTACAGATACATAAAATGTGACACATAGGATTACAGGGCAAATGAAATATATATATATATATATATATATATATATGTATAATGATCATTTGTCAAGTTATTAAAAATTGTCAAGATAATTTAAAAAATAAATTCAGGGAAGATAGGTTAAGAACCCTGTCTTAGAGGATTTAGAATTCAATCCAGATCCTGATGTTTATTTCCTTTGTGATCTTGGGTAAGTCTCTAAAATTCTTTGGGCTTTACTTTTCTCATTTGTAAATGAAAGGGGAGTTCAATTAGATAAATTCAAAGGCCCCTTTCAGCTCTAGATACGTTTTGTATTTATCATGATGATGATGATAAAGATACATAAAATTTTATTAAATCCAGAGTTTTGTATTTATAAATTACCTTTTTTTAAAAAAATAGCTGTAATTTTCAAATAGACTTAACAGAGATTTCCATATAAAACTGTAGAAAAAGTAAAAAGTTATAAAAATAGGTCCTTATTCTCATAAATTAAAATAAATGTCATTAGATGCTAGAATTTAATTGCATTTAATCAAGAAGATTATGAAAAAGTCTTCCATTGTTTACCTTTTTATCATTTTTATATGTGAATAGATGGATAAGCACAAATGGCTTTTGAGAAATAAAAATCCCTTGTTCTTTAAAAATAAAAAGAAGAGATTTATCTAGGAATAAGACTTCTTTCCATAAGAATGGACAATAGCAAACCTGTCAGATCTGTACCTCATAGAAGGGACTGGCATATCACCCCTGCACTCCCATCACCACTCAGCTCCTGTTTTACCCTCATTTCATCTTTTACATCAAGGCTGAAGGTGTTGTTTGACCTTCAGCAGTGATGCTGTGGGTATTCACAGATGTCTTGGAGGCAATTACACTACCCAGATAGCACTAATAAGATTAGGTCTTTCCTGAGGGTTGTAATTACTGCTGTGTCCGTAGTTTTTTAATTAAAATGTTACACCACCAGTGGCCATAAAAGAGCTTCATTTAACTAAACATATTCTTTCCTTTATTATAAATTCTCAGCATAGTTACCTATTCATGTACATAAGGATGTATCTTCAAACAAACAAAAACAGCTTTTCTGGGTCTTACATTAAAAAGAAACATAATTAATTAGTTTTCCTTTTCTCTCTTGGAAAGATACTTTTACAAATAAAAAAAGTTATTCATCAATTTCAGTAGTTAAATTTTGTTAAGAAATCAACTTACAGTTAACTTTAAAGGTTTATTTATTGGCATAATAAGTGATAAGAATCTGTTGGAGCCAATTAAGTTAAAGGGGATTATCTTATCTACTATAAATGTCATAGAAATGGTTTATGAAGTTATTAATCTTAAGTTTTTGTTCCTGATTAAACCAGTAGAAAAAATTATCACAGAGAGTATAATGAATATTAAATTCTTAAGGGCATAATATTGAGTTTCATCTTTTTTCCATTGTCTTTTTATTCCTCTTTAATTTATTTTTAAGTGTTTCTGTTGCATACCTGCTATGGGCCTAATACTTTGTTAGCTATTGTGGTAGATAGAAAAGAAATATATTTCACGGTATTGATCATCCAGCATCTTGTTTGACGGATCTAACTATTTGTATTTGAATAAATTGGAGAACAACAACAGTGACAAAGGAAACAGCTTATAAAGTGATAAAATAATTGTCATCACATCGCAAAGCACACAATTCAGTGCTATGGCAGTAAGGGAGGGGAAGAATCCATATTAGCTAGAGTTATCATAAATATTATGGAAGAAGTAGAATGTGGGATGAGTCTTTTATATACTTTTGGAATCTGAATGGGTGAAGCTGACTGGGCAGACTATTGTAGATACGTTTATGGAGAGGTCACGGGTGCATAGAAAGGAAAAATCTGCCCAATAGCAGATTTTTGGTTTCCTTTAACACTCAGAGACGGTTTTACTTCCTCTACCACACTTTTGCTGCTAGTTTCATCTTCTCTAAGGTTACATTCCCTTTATTCTATAGCTGCTTTGTAAGTTATGTTTTATAGATGTTTTTGGTCAATTAGGTTGGACAATGGATAGAGAACACTGGACCTGGAGTCAGGAAGATGAGTTAAAAGCTGACCTCAAACTCAGCAGGTGTGTGAGGCTGGACAGGTCACATGGGGTCTCTTGCCCTCATTCTCCTCATCTGTAAAATGGGCATAACAATAACACTTCCCAGAGTTATTCTGATTGGTTGGTGAGTATTCTATATTCAGGAGATAGCAAGGGGATTGTCCTACATGGAGAATAGTTTATTTTGAAATGTAGGAGAGTATAAGTTCCATAGGCATCTAATCATGAGTTCTTTGAGCAAGGATTTATGTGTCAGACACTGTGCTAGATGCCAGGGAGATCGATATGAGAAAGAAATAGGCCTTTGCTTCAAGGAGATTGAAGTCTTAATAAGGAGAGGGGGATGGTAAATACACAAAAGGGTAAATACAAAGTAGATGAAAAGCAAATGGTAGGGGAGGGACTCGTACTTGGTGGATCAAGGTAGGCTTCCTGGAGGAGGCAGGAATTTTGAAGGCAGCTAAGGAGGGAGTACATTCCAATAATTATGGACAGCCTATACAAAGACATGGAGATGGGAGTTGGAATTTCATGTGCAACATAATTATGTTTTCATGTACCTAAGGAAGCTTCCTTGAGCAAAGACAACAAAGCCAAAATCTATTTTCTGCCACATAAGGCTTATTTTATAATAATTATACAATTCTGTTGTCCAGCCAAAATGGCCTTCTTGCCATTTGTGACACAAGCCATTTCCATTTCTACTACCTTCCATTTCCATGCTTTTTGTACAGGTGATCCTCTATGCCTGGTATATATTCCCTCTTTACTTTTCCTCTTAGAATTCCTGTGTTGCTTCAAGGTTTAGCTCAAGTGTAATCTACTGCACATGTGAGGCCTTTCCTGATCCATCCTAGATGTTAATCCCATAGCCTCTAAAAATACTATATATTTACTTTTATATATTTTAAATATACTTTTATGGTTATACATTGTTTCCCCAGTGAAACGTAAACTCCTTAAAAAAAAGGACTATTCCCTTTTTGCCTTTTTGTGCTATCTTCGAGCAAAGTTCCCATAGGTGGGCACTAAATGTTTGTTGCTCAATTCCTAAATCCAGTGGGCTTTTTTTTGACAATAATTACTATACTTGACTGCTCTGCAGGTTTTAATACCATCCTTATCAGAATACTACTAGGGATTTATAATTTTTTTATCAGAGTCTTGGATAAAGCTTATCAACTTTTCAAACAACTCTAAACTGGGAGCAATTGCTAACATCTTAGATAACAATAATGCATCAAAAAATCATAATAGCGTAGAATCCTGGTTTAAATAACATGTATTTAATACCTATATCTAATTATATTTATGCAGTTCCTTATGTATATCTATCTACCCATTCTACACTTAGGTTCACATAAATCAGTTGTACAAGTATAAAATGTGGGAATTTGATGCAAATCTATTCACACTAAGGGACATTCCTTTATAGCTAATAGTCAAATGACATGAAAAGTTTTCAAAAGATTCGCAAATTTTAAAAGACTTCATGAAACATTGTCCAGATCACTAATAGTAAAAGAAATGAAGAATAAAATAATGCTAATATATTACTTTACTCCATGTAAGTTGACAAAAATGAAAAAAATTCAACAGTCAGTGTTGGCGGAACTGGGAAAACAAGCATACTGATGATCTGTGGGTAGAACTGTAAAGTGGTCCAGCCATTCTAGATGTCAGTTAGAACTTGTCCATACCCTTTGATACATAGTATTACTGTTACCATGTGTGCTTAACAAAGCCACAGAGACAGTAGAAGCTTCAATATATATATAAAATATTAATTTGCTATTTTATTCAGTGTTATTTTATATGACAGTAAATTCTGAGGGCTACATGGCTAGTGGGTGTCTGATGCATGCTTTGAAACCAGTCTTATTACTCTAAGTCTAGTGCTCTCTTCAATAAGCCAGGCTGCTCATCATCTTGGTAATATTAGGAGTAAAAGGTTCATGTACTATAGTGGTTAAGGAGATTCATATTACTGGGTAAAATAATATGGGAGGTACAGTGGTATTTGCATTTATTTTAATCTGACCCAGTTTGACTGGGACTCAGAGATTTCCCCATCTTCTTTGAGCTTGGCAAACCATTCCATCATGATTCTGACACTTCTAGTTTTTTCTAGGTGCTTCAACCACAGGACAAGAATTCTTCTCTCCTTGGGGAAGGCAAAAGGCTGGAAATGAAGGAAAATAAGGAGAAAAAAGATTTACAACCATAACCATGTCTTTTTGCATTGTATATAAAACTTTCTGGTAAAATCATATATTTCCACAATCTAAGAGAATGTTCATTATTCTTGTTTGGCACTGAGGGAAGACTAGAGGATCAAAAATTAGCTTCTGGCCTCATGGAATTTTGCAAATAATGCATCATTCATAATCAGGCATCGTGGAAAGCCCTATTTTTCAAGCTTCTACAAATTTGACTTTATGGCAATGAGACCTCTTAAAAGATTTGTCTGTTTCTGTGAGGTCTTTTTTAATGTGATTGAGGCAGTGGTATAACTGAAGTGTACTTTTTTGTGTTTTTCTGCTATTTGGAAAGAATTTGATCTGCTTTTCTACAGGATTGAAAATCATATTTTTAAGAATTCTAGTTTTCTTGTGCCTCAGGACTAACTATATTAAGCTTAAATACTTTGCATATAAATATATTAGCTTTTCAGAGTTATCTCTGACCTTTAGGCTCTGTTAGCACTGAGTTTAACTACAAAGTATTGAGACTCTTCATTTCAAAGGACTGGAGGAACAAAGTGGGTGTCCATCAATTGGAGAAATACTTAAAATTACTATGGTATGTGAATGTATATAATTATTCAGCAAGAATAAATGTAAATGAAAAATTCAGCTAAATATGGAAAGACTTGACGGAACCAATGCAGACAGATATAAGTAGAAGCAAAAGGATAGTATGTGAACTGTGAACGATCTATGATGAATGAAAGAACTAGTGAAGATCATGGAGAAGAAATGATAAAACAAGAGAGAAGTGGGGGACTTCCAGAACAAAGTCCTGTGCCTGTGGTTAGCTAGATTTAATAATGGATGTTTTTCCTTCTGTTTTTTATTTTGTTCCATGGGAAGGCTTAGCCTGGTGTTGGTGGTTATTGGAGAAATGACTGTAAAGTGAAGCCAGATGACATCAATAAAACACATTACAACAATCAAAAAGCTCATATCCATGTTTCATTAAGAGAAGAATAGGGGGGTGGCTAGGTGGCTCAGTGAATAGAGGACCAGTCTTGCAGTCAGGAGGACCTGAGTTCAAATCTGGCTTCAGACACTTAACACAAAAACTAGCTGTGTGACCTTGGGCAAGTCACTTAACCTCAATTACCCCCCAAAAAGCAAAAAAAAAAAAAGCAAAGAGAAGTATAGGGCCCAGCACAAAAGAGGTGATAGTTGCATTGTTCTCTGTTATGATCTGACCACATCTAAAGCAGTACCTTCAATTTCAGGTGTCACGTTATTTTAAAAAACAAACTCATAAACTGGAGATCAAGGGGAATAAAGTGCAGAGGAATGTAGGGAGCATATAGATCTTGCCATAGAAGGCCCAGAGAGAAGACAAGTCAAACACTTTATATTTATCTCAAAGTAATTGAATGAATTTCATATAGAAGAAAGATTAGCTATGTTCTGATTGGATGCAGAAAGCAAATGTAGGAGTAGATTGTGGCAATTTAAAAATATATTCAATCTAAAAATAAGAAAAGCTGCTTCATCATCATCATGTGATGACTGACATTTATTTAACATACTAGGGTTTACAAATAATATCCATTATCTCATTTAGGTCTATCAGAAATCCTTTCAGAGATGAACTGTTAAACATTACTATCTTCCTCATTTCATAAATGAGAAATTTAAGATTCAAAAAACTTTAAGGGATTTGATTGTTAAATCGCAGAACTAGTAAGAGTTGGAAAAAAGGATTTGAAACAGGTTTTCCTGCCTCCTGTCCCAAAAATCTAATAATGATGATGATATAATTTTTATAAGAAGATAAGAATCTTCTATATTTTAAATTCAGTTTTATTTCATTTTTTGTTCTGAATTATTTCTCTTCTCCCTGACTTCCTCCACACATTGAGAAAACAAGGAGAAAACTCTCATTACACTTATGTAGAATTATAGAATACAATTCCCTCTTTAGCAATGTTAAAAAAAAAAAAGAAAACGTACTTCGACTCTATCAGCTCTTTTTCTGGAGGGTATATAGCATGTTTCATAATGAATCCTTTGGAATTTAGTTTGGTCATTGTGATGATCAATTACTAAGTTTTTCAACATTTATAATATAGCTATCATTTTATACATTGTTTTCATTTTGCATACTTTGCCTCAGTTCTTAAAGTTTTAACAGGTTTTTCTGAAACAATCAAGAGAAGACTTTGTAGCAAACATTCAATGCTTCATGTACTACTCTTTCCTAACAACCTTGTACCCAAAATTTGGTGTGTGAGTGTGTGTGTGTGTGTGTGTGTGTGAGTGTGTGACAGAGAGAGAGAGAGAGAGAGAGAGAGAGAGAGAGAGAGAGAGAGAGAGAGAGACAAAGACAGAGAGTTATTAAAGGATGGAAATGAAATACATAGATTCTACAGAAAATTATTGACTGTAAATAAAATAAATGCAAGATAAGTTGCAAGTTATTAAGTATAAGGACTCATAAGAGAAACATCTAATGTGGATAAATCCCCTAGTAGGGGGGACTGACAAATTTGTCAATAAAAATCATTTATTAAGAACCTACCATATTCCAGGTACTGTGTTAGCTATAGGGGATACAAATAGAGAGGTGAAACAGACCCTTTGCTCAAGAAATTGCATTCTACTGTGAGCAGGACATAGCATACACATATAGGTATATTGTAAATAAATACAAGGTTTTAAGTGGGGGTAATGCATTAGTAGTGAGGGAACTGTGAAGATCCTAGAAGTTACCTAAGGCTTCAGAGAGGTAGAGGCAAGGAAGAGTGTATTGAAGACAAGAGGAACAGCAGGTAGACAGGTCATGGAAATATTGTGCATGAAGAAGAGGAAGAAACCCTTTTGAATGGACTGTAGAGTGTGTGAAGAATATTAATATGTGATAAGGAGGGAAAGGTTCAGTAGACTGAAAGGCTTTACACTTCTGTTTATATTTCATTAGGGAACTAAAAGGAGCCACTGGAGTTTATTGAATAGGGGACTGACATAGCCAATCAGTCCCTCAATAAAAATGTATTAAGGACCTATTATTTCACACCTCTCATCACCTCGTACTTGTACTGATGTAGCAAACTGCTGATTGATTTCCCTGACATAATTATCTCCCCACTCTGGACTATCCTTTGTTCTGATATCAAAGTATTCCTCAAAGAAGGGCGTCCAACTCCTTACTTGGGTCATTTTTACTGGCTTTTTCCTTATCTGAATTGCTTTGCCTCCTCATTTCTATTTCTTTTGTTTTCCTGACTTTATTCAGTCTCAGCTAAAATCCCACCATCTACAGGAACCCTTTCTGGATATCCCATAATTCCAGTTCTTTCCTTCTGTTGATTATTTCAAATTTCTCTTCTATGCATATGGTTGTTTACATATTGTCTCCCACATTAGACTGTGAGAGCAGTCTAATGTTCTCTTCCTGAGCATTCTCCTTG
Source organism: Pseudocheirus occidentalis (assembly GCA_028646575.1). Classification (NCBI taxonomy): domain Eukaryota; kingdom Metazoa; phylum Chordata; class Mammalia; order Diprotodontia; family Pseudocheiridae; genus Pseudocheirus; species Pseudocheirus occidentalis. Next base: position 2,615 of record JAQQSW010006090.1, on the reverse strand, counting down.
AGAGAAGGGACTGCTGTCAGGGATTGTTTTTCCCCTTTATTTGTATCTTTTGTCACAGTGCCTGGCACATAGTAAGCATTTTATGAATGTGTATTGACTGACTGAATTAGATGGCCCCTGAAATCCTTCCATCTTTGAGATTCTCTATGTCTCAATGAGCTTAATCTCTGATTGAATACCAAGTTGGTCTTGGTCCTTGGCAGCCAAGGTGTTCTTAGACAAATTCTGGCTTATGATCTATCCTGCTAAAGCAGAGTAGGCTGCTAGCAAATTGTGCATTTTAATCACTTGGTTAATTCAATGTAGTTATAGTGTTCTAGCAACCTAACACAATTAATTCTCTTTTTAAAAAATGTTCTATTTATTATTATAGAGTGATTTACGCAGTAGTAGTTACCAATAAATATTGGGATTAGATTCTAAGATAACCCAAACCTAATAAAATAATTAATGTAGATGTTCTTACACATTCAAGGAAAAAAATGAAGCAATTAGGTCTCTATAATTTGTTTCCTGACCTCCATAGTATCTGTGATTAATAAATTAGTAGAAGATTCAGTGACTAAAATGTAATGAATAAGGAAGAAAAGCATGAAAAAACAAACAAAAATACAGAACAAGGACAGTAATATTTGATGGTGGAGTACTGTTTATTGGTCTTACAAACACCATTTTTTCAAGCTTTTAAAAATGATTAAATATATATTTTTGATCAATTTTCAAAAATAAATAACTTTCCTTACTTCCCACATCTGTCATAATGGGAATATTTCCTTAGCATTTTTCTACCTGTAGTGAAAAGATCACTGAACTAGGAAATTAGAAACTGTGGTTCCACTGCCTTTTCTTACTCTTACCACTTGTGCAATTTTGGGCAAATCATTTTAAATCATTCGGTACTTCAGTTTCCTAATCCATAAAATGAATATATATTTGAATATACACACACATATATATACATTCCTATATATGTCTACATACATGTATATATGCAAGCACACATGCATGTATACATGCAAATAGCAGGTAGGACGGTGGCTCATTGGGTAGAGCTCTAGACTTAGAATCAGGAAGACCTAAGGTCAAATGAGGCCTCAGACACTTACTAGTTACATCACCCCAGTTGAACAACTGAACAATAACAATATGTGTGTTCATATGTTTGTGTAGATGTATGTTTATATGTATACATGCATGCATACATGCATGTCTGTTTTCTCATATTCTAGTCAACCTAAGTTTGTAATCTTGAAGCCATTCTTAATTTTTCCCTTTCTCTTGTACCCAATGAGTTGTCATTTTTTGTTAATTCTGCCTCCCCATCAACTCTTGCTCTGCCCTCTCTTCCCAAACACCTATCTCAGACTTATTCTTTTTTTCTTACTGATTCCTGACTGTCTTTCTATTCTCTCCTCTACACAGATGCCGAATTGATATTCCCAAAGTTCAGCTCTTGATATCTGCCCAAGAAACTCCAGAGGACTCCTTCTTGTTTCTAGGATAAGATATGAACTTCTCCATTGGACATTTCATCTCTTTAGAAACTTCCTTTGTCCTCACATTTCTGGCCTTTGACCATTATCATCCTTCATGTGGTCTCCATTCCAGCCACACTAGTCTCCTCAATGTTGTGCATTCCCAACAAGGATTTTCTCCCCTCCTTGCCCTTGGACAGGCTGTCTTGAAGTTTTGCAAGGCATGTCCTCTCATTAAATACCACTTCACTTTTAAGTGACTAGCTTCTTTCCAGATTCCACTCAAGTGCCATTCTCACAGCAGGCCTATCCTGATTCCCATTCCCATTTACAGTGCCTTCACTCTTGGAAATCACTTTGTGCTTATTTTGTACTTGTTTATCTGTGTTCATGCCATTTACCTCTATTCAAACTTAGTCTTGTTGAGGTCAGGGACTGTTTCATTCTTGTCTTTGTATTCCTAGCATCTAGCACATTCTTGAGCACATAGCATGCATTTAATAAATGGTTGCTGAGGGAGTTAATGAAATGAAAACTTCATGATTTTTCAATATTTTCAGTTTAAACTTTTGTTTCTTGTTTCTTCTGATCCCTATGGGGTATCTCCCCCAATTCATTCCATATTTTCTCAGTCTTTGACCATGATCATTCTCTCTATTCTTTCGGCTTACATTCTCTTCCAAAGCCCTGTGAACAGAGGAGGAAGTGTGTAGGTGTATTGAACAGAGAGGCAGTAACATCAATGAAAACAATGATGTGAATTGTAGAAAAGGCCTATACAACAGAGTTTGAAGTCATTTTGGCAAGACAAAGCAAGCAATCTCATTTGGAGGCAAAATATTGAAGAATATTTTAAAATCCAAGGTCAGATTATGTATAATGAGAGAATAGACAAGTCTTTTCTTGACTAGAAAATGCTTTGTGTTCAAAGTCAATGTGAGTGACTTTTGTTAGTTCATTTCAATAAGTATGTATTAACTGTCAATAAAACTGCCAGTATTGTGTCCATTTAAATTAAAAAAAAATCCATGGGACAAGTAGGCATGACTCAAATATAGGACAACCACTGTAGAAAACTCTTCTAGTCAGAATTCTTCTTTAAGAATAGTCAATCATAAGCATTAAGAATAATCATAGGGG
>JAQQSW010006089.1:0-14030 GCA_028646575.1 Pseudocheirus occidentalis | reverse complement strand
GGGTGTTCTCTCTGATTCCCTGGATCCCCTTCCATGGTTCCAGCTCCCTCCTGAATCTGCCAAACAGTCACCTGGATTCAGAAGCAGACAGGTGCCAGGTTCTCGTCCAGCCCTCAGAGGTAGATAGCTCCCAGGTCCTTGTCTAGTCCTCAGGGCAATCCCTGGCACACATTGAAGTTCATAGGGTCCAGCACATCTCAAACCCTTCACCACTTCTCTTGCCTGGAACTCAAGGATCAACCAAGCCATGAATAAAGTCTTATCTCAGTCATGCTTCTTCAGTCCTCCAGCAGTTCAGCTGACCCTAGGACCCAGAAGGAGTATTGGCCTTCTGGGTGGCCTTCACCAGATTTTAGTCTCAGGAAAACTCCATCTCACATCTCAGTCAGCTTCCAGATGCTGGGAGAGAAACTCTCTCTCTCTCTCTCTCTCTCTCTCTCTCTCTCTCTCTCTCTCTCTCTCTCTCTCTCTCTCTCTCTCTCTATCTATCTCCCTCTCTGTCTCTCTCTCTCTCTCTCTCTTTCTCTCTCTCTCTTTCTCTCTCTCTCACTTTCTCTCTCACTCTCTCTCTCACCCCTACTCACTTCTTCAGCTCCCAGATGCTGAGATAATCCTTCTTCCTCCAGCTGGAAAATTTCAATTCTCTCTCTCTGTCTCTTCAATTCTTCTTTATATACAGCACTGGCATTCTGTCTCAGCCAACAGCCTTCTTCCACCAGCAGGGGAGTTCATGCCTTCTCAACAGTGGACAGGGCTCACACCTTCCAGACAGGGCTCACACCTTCCATACAGAGCTCACACCTTCCATACTTAGCTGTAAGTCTGCTAAACTGATTGCTGTTACAGGGGACAATCATGCCATGCCCAATAGGAAGGTCAGCTGAGACCTTTGTAGCTCTCTGATAAGCAACATTAGTGGAGGAATGAAAGGCCCTCTCCTTGGACGTCTTCAAGCAGAGATGTAATGATCACTTATTGGGTATATTACTACAGGGCAGCTAGGTGGTGAAGTTCAAATCCAGCCTCAGACATTTAACTAGCTGTATGACCCTGAGCAAGTCATTTAACCCTATTTGCCTCAGTTTCCCCATCTATAAAATGAGCTGGGAAAGGAAATGGCAAACCACTGCAGTATCTCTACCAAGAAAATACTGAATGGCATCACAAAGAGTAGGACATGACTGAAAAGACTGAACAACACATGTTTATCATGGGGAGTCTTTTTGGCATGGGTCATATTGGGTGGTAGCTGAAGACCTTCAGACTCTCATACTGAATGAGGTTCCCCATTTCTGTCCTCTATCTATTCCCTCCTACTGCTCATTTTCATGCCCATAAGCCTGTAGCAAAATGTCCTGTGGCAAACTGGGGGAGGGGCCAGAAGACTATCTGTTCATCCATGAGTGCCGGGAGAGGAAGGGACCATGGAGGAAAGGATATTACATCTAATAGTCTATGAGAACTCAAATGTTCAGAAAGGCAAAACGGAGGAAAGAATGAATGACCCAGAGTCAGGCAGCTCTAGAGTGTGGGATGTGCCTTCCAAGGCAGGAAGCATCCATGCCTCCTCCCACCCCTACCGTGGCAGCATCTTGAAGCTCAAAAAGAAATGGGGACCACTAAACCATACCTCAGAATTCTGGCAGTGTGCATGTTGACCTAGAAAATCACATATTAACACTATCCATGTTCTACTGTGCTTTCATTTGTTTTATGAAACGTCCCAATTACATTTTTATCTGGTTTGAGCAGCACTCAAACTGTACTCCCAATACAGTTTTGCAAACCTCTTGGGAGCCATGGTCCATGACACTTCTTGTGTAGTGGATGGAGTGAAAACCTGGCTCTAAATCTAGGCTCTGATCCTTGTTGTCTGGGTGACTGTGCCCAAGTAACCTTTCTGAGTTCCAATCTCCTTCTCTGTAAAATGGGAATAATTTCACCTGTAGTATTGAATGATTGATCTATACCTTGCTTGTTGTGAAGAACAGCTCAAACTCTTTTGCAAATGAGGAAACTGAGTCCCCGAGAGGTTAAATAAGATTCTCTGTAACAGTCCTTGGGGGAGGGGGGAAGTGTCTTGGGGAGAGCCAGCTCCCAAGCTAGACACACATTCTTCTTGTTGGTTAGAGGGGGTGGGGGAGAGGTCTCCTCCACCCCCAAATACTCTCACCTCACTCAGAATCAGAAAAACAAGACAATGGCTATAGAAGCCCTGTCCAGGGCTTATATGTTTCAATAGTTCACAAGAATGCAGCAGGCGGAAGAAAGTGTCACCAACACAAAGGAAGCCAGACCCCTGGGCTTCTAGCTGGCAGCTTGCCCAGCAGAGAAAGTAGGATGCTATTGAATTCATAGCCCTCTCTCTCAGTAGGTGACTGGGAGGGGGAGGAGAGTGGCGCAGACGCTGTGAGAGAGTGAAGGGGGTGCGGGGCATGCTCAGGATGGGACGAATTAGGTTTTATGAACAGGAGGCAAATTTCAAGAAAAAAAAACCCTGGAAATTGAAGATAGCATTTCAGCAGCAGGAGGAAAGAGGTGGGGATAGCTCTTTCTTTTGACAATATCCCTTGTAAATACTGGGCAAAATTAATGAAGCTCTCCAGACTGCCAGAGCCCAGGATAAGTGAACACAAGAGCCCAGTCACACAAAAGGATGGGGAGTCCCCTCTGCCAGCAGCCAGGGCCAGTGGCTGCTCCCAGATTTGCAAGAGCACAATCAGCAAGCGCACAGATCCCAGGCTTGCTCACATCCTTGGCCTGAGGGGGAGTGGGATGGCGGAATGATTTCCTGAGGACTTTTTTAATTGCTTTGTATTTGTTTTTCTTTCTCTTGTCATTTTTCTGCTGGTGATGTTGATTGTGTTTTGCAACTATGATCCACCGCTGTATGGCTGTAATTAAATACAGCATAATAGATGAAGGTTAAAGCTGGAAATAGGAAAGCAGAGAAGGCAGCAGTTTGTCTTTGTGTACCCAAGTGTGTGTGTCTGTGTGTCTGTGTGTCTGTATGTGTATGTGTGTGTGTGTTATAAAAACCCAGCCTTTATAACAGACTTTAGAATTATTAGCTAATCTGCACAAGATTTCTAGGAGGCAAGGCAATATGATCAGTCCAACATTATTGCAGAAGAAAATTAGGTTTAGACATGATGGTTTCTACTGATTATAGCCAGGAGGGGGTGAGAGCTGCACTAGAAATCAATTCAAATCTAAAAGCACAAGACCTGGATTCAAATCCTGTCCTGTTATTCATTGCAAGCTAAAGACAATGGGAATGTAGAATTAGGGTTTTTCAAGGATGGGTGGATTTGTACATATTGGAAAGGATCAGGAGAGGAACTACTAGAGAACTAGATGTGAAAGGATAGTGGAGGCAGTGTCCCAAATAGGCAATAGAATGGGAACTGGAGGACATATAGGGAGCTTTACTAGAGTGAAGGAGGAAATGGTAGGGAATGTCCAGGGGACACGGGGTAAGAAGAAGGAGAAAAGAGGAAGTTTGCAGCAAACAGCCTTGATTTGTTCAGTGATGATTGTTAAGACAAGGTCCTTAGCTTACAGGGGATTGGGAAGAGGGGGCAATGTCATGAGAAGCTAACATAGAAGTATCAAAATCATGTTAAGGGGGAATACTACCTTTAAAACATCTGAATGATGCCAGAACCTGACTAAAATGAATTGGGAAATGTTTAACAAAATAAGTTAACATACAAGGTAATCTGTGGTTTTTAAAGTCAATATGCCACAGGGATCTGTTTCTATTTGAGCCTGACACCAATGGTCTAGAAGAGTTATTGAGACAGAGTCAGGGAAGAGGAGAAGGATTGCCTTGCTGCAGTGAGGGCCCAATTAAGATAACATAAATTTGTAGTGGACCCAGACAGTATGCTTTTAGCCAGCTACATTGTTAGATATGAATAGGAGTGAAGGAGGAAGGTGATGGAGATAATCCAAGTTTGAGTTTGGAAATAGGAGTATGATGGAACTGTGGGACAGGAATGAGAGGGATTTAAGAGCATAGGGTAGTGTAGAGCTGGGCTGTTTCACCAAGAAGTTGAAATCAGAAGGAAGGAGAATATAGTTAGAGCCTGGTCCTTTTTATGGGCAGCAGGGAAAGAACCTGGAGGAAGGGAGGGTCTGAAGGGTAGAAGAACTGGAGGTCATGGTGAAGAAGACAGAGTACTATGATAAAATAAAAGAGTTTCAGGGGTTCTTGACATGGCAGCGGGATACTTGTGAGTGATGGTAAGATCAAGAGTAGGACCATCCCTGTGTGTAGCTGAGACTGAAGGAATAGGGAACAAGAGTTCGGTAGACTGAGAAACTGGAAAGCTAGAGTATTTGATGAAACATCAGTATGTGTGTTGAAGTCTTGCATGAGGGCAAGATCCGGTGTAGAGAAGGAAACCCTGAGCAAGGTCCTGGACTCATTAAAAACAAAGGGAGAATGTCTTAGGGGTCTTAACGTAATGGCTTTCAGGATCTGGATCAGATGAGCAATTCAGATTGCATGAAGATCAAAGCAGGAGGTGCTTGGTAATAGCAGTAGGGAGACAGTCTAGGAGTGGCAACAAGGAGCAAGAAGCATCTCAGCATCCCTGCTAGAATCCATAATTGCTAGTCTTAGAAAAGGAACATCTGGTACTGAAAGAATGGTCATACAAACAGTATGTCCAGAAGGAATTGGGTCTCAGCTAGTACAAGAAGATGGAAGAAACCAGAAAGGATAAGATCTAAAAGGAAAGGAAATATATTCATTAGAAAGAGGGAGTTCCAATGGTCACAGTGGAAGGGGTAGACATCTAAAATGGGTCATTAGGGAGAGGATAGACTGGGGAAGATGTGAATGAGACAATGGACAATAGCGATTGGGGAGGGAAGGGATTTATTCTTCTGCAGTCACAGATTCAGTTTCACAAGGATGGAGAGAATAATAAGGGTTGAGAGGATGCTAACCTTTGGAGAATGAGTCAAAACAGAGTTATCATTGGATGGGAGAAGCTTTACTATTAGAGGTAGGTGACTGAAAGGCTCCAAGTTTCTATAAGGTTCTAGACCTTAATGTGAGCATGACAGCTGTGTCCTGGGGAGATAGGTGAGGGGAATAGTGATAGGAGGGTGTGCTTTGGAAGCCCAGTCAGGAGGTAGGAGGTGCTGCTGTGTTGCAAGGGCATCTGGACACTCTGCTCCTTGGCAAATTCAAAGAGACCTTGGTGTTATGAGCCCCCACTGATGGATCTCTTTGTGCCAGACCAAGCTAAATGGTACATCAGTTCAAGGCAAAGACATTTAATTAAAACAGAATGACAAAGTAATAACAAGGAATCAGCCAAATGGTTGTCATTCCCTTATGAGTCTCAGGAGTGCTAATTGACTCCCAGGTAACCTCTCTATCTCCCTAACACAGCAGGAGAGTGCCACATCAGCTCACTCACAGAAAGGTACAAGTAAAACTCACAACAGCAGCAGTCTTTCAAGCACTGACTTCTTCAGGACAGTAGCCAGAGAACATTATAGAGATCATTGGCAACTTCTCTTGACCAAGTACCTGCAGTATAAGGGTATCAATCTCTTTAAGCTCTGTACCTTGGGGCACAGTGACTCTTCAAGGCACTGAAGTTACTGTTGTGGATTGTAATAGCTTTGGCATGGTCTAAATGTGCCTGCCACTTTCCTTCACTCCCTGTCTCTGTCTCTCTCTATCTCTCTGTCTCTGTCTCTCTCTCTCTGTCTGTCTCTGTGTGTGTGTGTCTGTTTCTCTCTCCCTTCCTCTATCTGTCTTTCTCTGTCCCCTCTACTTATCATTTCATATATAGTAGGTGCTTAATAGATGCTTGATGGATTTGATTGGATATACTGCCTTGACTTATAGGGCATACCTTTACCAACTCAACAAGCATATCAACCTTGTGCAAGATTCTGTTCTAGGTGCTGAGACCACAAAGAGAAAACAAAATAGCCCCTGCCCTCATGGAGCTTACATAACCTCTATCTTCCATTATCTCATTCTAGGTTCCTTGAATGTAGAGACCATGGCTTATTCCTCTTTGGTTTGCCCACATTGCCTGGCATAAGGCATTGTACAGGCACTCAATAAATGTTTTTTAAGCAATATGCCTCTTCTAACTCATAGGTGAAAGGCAACATGGATGGTCACAGCCTCTCATGGTCAGGAATTCTGAAATGCCATTAGTGTATCATCACCTTTTTCAATCTGTCTCTCCCTGGCCCTGTGTTGTTCATCACAGCATGACTTCTACACTCTCTATTCCTCAGTATTCTCCCAGACCATCAACTCTGCTTAAAATAATAGCTCTGGAGTCAGGAGGACGTGGGTTGAAATTCTGTCTCTGACAATTTAATTTCTCTCAGCCTCAGTTTCCTTATCTGTACATTTAAGATAATCAATGGTATCTACCTCATGTGTTCATTGTGTGGGTTAAATGAAGGAAGATACAATATGCAAAGACTTGCAAAGACTTTGAAAGCCTTGAAGCGCTCTATAAAGAAATGTGTTTGCTGTTTCATTATATTTTGTTACACTGCATTCTGGTGAAGAATTCCCTTGTAGTAAATGGAAAGCATTTCTCCCTTGGCCCAGGGTAATCTGAAGTTATGATGGGAGGCCTCTTGTAGGTGACAGTGACAAAGGACTCTTCATGCAGTGTCCGCAAATTTTCTTAATGAGTACAGGTAACTTCTCCAAAAGGAGATCTTAAAATGTCCAAAGAGTAAGTAGCTCCAACAGGAACAGGAACTGTGCCTGGTCAAGCGCAAATGGAACGTCTAATTCTGTGTTTCTTAATTTGTTCCTCAAGAGATCAAGAATTTTTAGTCCAGATGTCAGAGCAAACTATGAAATCCTCCATGGGCCTGAGAACACACCACATTTTTTAAATAGCCTGAATTCCAAACTCTAAAGTTCAGGTTTCCAATGCCAACAGCCCACTGCTTCCCACCAGTTTCTCCAACACGCAGATGGTATAACTGAGCACCTGTTGGTCGACTGAACCCTAAGGGAGCTCTATGGGAGACTCCTGAGCTATGGCTTAGCAAGACAAACAGGTTTTTCAATCACTGACATTCCTAATGATAGAAAAGAATGCCACGAGGAGAATGTCTGCTCAAAAAAATTGGAATGAGTCTCATAGTGAGATATGAAAGGCAGGAAGTCAGCTGAGGTGGGGGAGGGGCTAGAAGCTTCTGCTCTTTGCCAGAGGCTCACCATGGTTTTCCCACATGACTGCACCCAAGTGTGCGACATTTTGAGAGTCTATCACCAGCCCACTGACAGCAACAGGAAAGGTTTTAATCAATCCCAGACCCAGCAAGAATTCAAAGTGTGGAGTGTCCCGAGGTTCTCAGTTCCTGGGGGCCTGAAATTTAGTGACACAAGACCAAAGCAACCAACTTCTAGACTGACTAGTGATCTCCCTGATTTTCACTCAGGAACCAATCAATAAATGCATCTTGCATACAGAACACTGTGAGAGGCACTGGTGGAAGGGGGAAGGGAAGAAGCATTCATTAATTGCCTACTGTGTACCAGGAACTGGCCTAAGCACTTAATAAATATTATTTGATCCTTAGGACAACCTTGGAAGGTAAATCCTACTAGCCTCATTTCACAATTGAAGAAGCTGAAGTAGACAGAAATTAAGTGAATTTACCTAAGGCTGCACAGCTAGCAAGTGTCTGAGGCAGGATTTGAACTCAGGTCTTTCTGAATCTAAACCCAACACTCTATCACTGTGTCTGTAAACTGTCCTCATGATCCCGAGAGTCTAGGAAGAGAAGATGATGGATATGAAAGTAAGTATTGGGAAAATTATTATATGCTGTGTGTACTGTGACTCCAACTCACAGGGCAATTGCCCATCTGCTTTGGTAGAGGCAATTTTCTCATTGGGAATTTCTTATAATAATGCAAGCAATCACAGGTTGAACATAAGAAAAACAAGAATTAGATGAAGCTGAAGAACAAGGACAAAGGGGACTAGAGAGATGGAAAGAAAAATGCTGTGGGGGCAGTTAGGTGGTGCAGTGAATAGCACCAGGCCTGGAGTCAGGAGGACCTGAGTTCAAATCTGACCTCAGGCACTTAGCATTTACTAGCCATGTGACCTGGGGCATGTCACTTAACTCCAAATGCACTGGCTTTCCCCCTCCAAAAAGCAAAACAACAAAAAAAAAATACTGTGTGAAGTCCAAGAACTGGGAAGAGAACAAAACCTCAGTGGAGGAGACAGAAGAGGAAGAGGCAGAAAGGGAGAAAGACCCAGAGAGAGTAAAGTTCATTGAAACCCAGGAAGGAGAAAAAATTCAGTAGGAGGGTGTAGTCAAAAGCCTCAAGGAGGGTCAGGACTAAGGAACCACTGGGTTTGTTGATTAAGTCATTGGTAAACGTTGAGAAAGGGGCTCTATTTAGAGGAAGGGATGGAAGCCAGATTACAAGAGGCTGAGGAGAGTGGGTAGGAAGGAAGGATGAAGATGTGGCTGGGACCTACTCCTTACTGATGATAATTGATTGAAAACCAGCATAAGAACTGATTCACATAGGGTCAAGGACAATAAAATATCAGCAGTTCTCAAACATGTTTTGCTCAAGTTACAGCATTCTTTGCTAAGTATCAGGGCATACTAGAGGAGAGCCAGAAGACTCAAGCATGTACTCTCTATTGTCGGGCTAAGTTTCACGCAATTTATAACACACCTAAGGGGACCATAGCCAAGACTGGGGGCACAATGGGCCAGTATACATACACCCTTTGGAAACAACAGTTAGTTGGCATAGAGAAGATAATGTGGGAATTGGACTTAGGAAGAACTTGGCTTGCGTCCTGATTCAGACATTTATTAGCTGTGTAACCATGGGCAAGCCATTAACTCTTCTGCGTTTCGGTTTTTTCATCTGGAAAATGAGGAGTTGAAGGTTGATAGCCTCTCTAGCTCTAAAATCAAAGATTCTCTGAGCCAATGGAAGAGCATTACTAAAACAAAGTCAAACAGTTAGGAGATTTTATGCCCAATCTTTGTCCTGGAGAAGAGCTAAGAAAAGCTGACTTCCTTGGAAAAATAATACAGGGATAGTTCTTGAAGAACTCTGAAGGTAATGTGTATAATCCTTGGGGGTCTTTGAATTGAGTACATGGGAGGGGGGACTGAGGTACAAAATGCTGAATGCACAGACAGAAATGGACCCGGGTCTGCTCAACTGTTTTTCTTTGTTAGAGGGGAAGGCTCCCTCACCTGGGCAGGGGTGTATTGAGAGAGGACTATGATGTGATTACAAAAGACCAGGATCAAATTTGATTTTCCAAATCTATTGGCTGCCTGATCCTCCACAAAGGCAGATGGCCCCCAGGATGCAGTGGGGTGTCAGAAGCTGAAAGCAAACAAGGCACTGGGGTAGGGAGAGCAAGGCGAGGGAGCTGGTGAATCAGCAGGGAAGCTCGTTCAGCACAGACCATCAGAGAACAACCAGCCAGAGCACATTGTCTAAACTCCCCAGTTCTTAGGTTGAGCCCAGAATTTTCAGCATCTTCCCTCCAGGGAAAGCCCTGGGCCGTTTTCAATGAGGAGGTCTTTGCAGGGCCCCACCAGAGTCGCAAGGAAGCTAAGTGGCCAGCAGGGGAGAAAAGCAATCAACAAGCCGTGCAGCCTCCAGCCTGAGACCCCCTCTTCACCTAGGGGTACCCACTGGAGAGAAGGAAGCACAAATTCCAAAAGGTTTTTGCTGGAGAAGAAGAAGTAATTACAAACCAAGCAAAGAAGGGCATTGTGAGGCTTAAAAAGAAAGATGTCACCAAAGGAATGGAGGAAACCTCCACCTGGGAACATTAAAAGGATATTGTGTAGCCCTTCCTAGTCCCAGCAAAATGAAACCTCCTTTGGTTTGCAAAATCATTGCCACAGGCTGTCAGGGCTGCCCAGGCTCAAAGATACATCCCCTTCATCTGAATGAGAGCAGCAGCTTCAGTAACTGAAGCTAGACTATAAATTAGGAGGGGACGGAACAGCATTCTTTCTGCTCTAGGAACTAAATCGATTGCTACAGGGGCCCCAACAGGGCAGTGGGCTCCTCCTTTCTTTGACTTACTCTCCCTGGGCCTCAGTTTCCTCATCTGTAAAATGGGGGAGTTGAACTTGGTGGCCAGTGAGGGCTCTTCCAGCTCTGGAGCTACGATCCTGTGCGCTGTGACTTGTTTAAATCCCATAGGCAATAGCCAGCCAAGTCAGCATTCGAACCCAGGGCCCCAGACTCCATTCATACCACCAGACTACACAAAAAAGGAGAATGAGACAAGTGTGTTTTGTGGCAATTACTAGAGAACCAGACACCAGTCCTTGTCACGAATAAAACGCCAGCTTCCGAGGCTCCCTGGGTGTTGGTGAGAGGACTTTGGGGAGGGACAAACACTACATTTCAACTCAAACCATGGGTGATGCGTGTTCACCCTGAGATCAGCCCCTTTGAAGGGAGTGTGTTATTAAAATCAGTGTCCATCTTGGCAGCCATTGAGGGGTAGACTTTGATCTCGTCAGGGTTATGGATTCTGCTGCTGTAATGTGGTGGCGATCAATGTCCTTAACTAGCCCCTTAACAGCCAGGCTCCCCGCCCTCTTGATCAGTGGCTCCTAATGCAAACTCCAGTCCCAGGCTCCCGTCACCATCCTCCTGAGCTGATAACAGCCGCTTTTGTAAGAGGAAACATTTTCATTTGCCAGTCCCTTAGTGGCTCTGTTTCTTACACTAACCCAAGTTAAATGGCGAAGGGAGGGGTCCTGGTGAGGGATGGAGAGTGAGGTACAAAGACGCCTAAGCTTTCCAAAGTGCCTTCGGAGTTTGTCGTAACTATCAACATGCTGAAAAAGTAGGTCATTATTACTACCCCTGCTTTCTCAACGGGAAAACAAAGGAAGAGAAGCCACACGGCCCCAGGCGATGTGGCAAGTCAGACGTGCCAAGGGGGCTCTGGCTCCGAGGTGTTCCCCTAAAGCTCAGTTTGACACAAAGCAGGGCTTCCATAAATACTGTCGGACTCACGGGCCCAGGCCCTGTCCTTTTCCCAACCCGGCCCTCTTCTTTATCACAAGCTGTGTAATTCCTACATATCCTGAAAATCGTAACCCAAGCATCCTCTTATAGGGTGCTTAAGGAAACCTTCCTTGATGTCCCATATTAATAATTACCTTTCCCTTCATATATGCACATGGCAGTTTCATGTAATGAGAAGAGTCTGGGATTTGTAGTCAGAGGAACCAAGTCCAAATCGTGCTCTGCAGGACAGTGTAATGGAAAGAATACTGGCTGTGGGACCAGAGGACCTGGGTTCAAATCCCACCTTTGATGTTTATTATCTGTGTGATTTTGGACAAGTTACTTAGTGCTTCTAGGCATCAGTTTCCTCATCTGTAAAATGTAAAATAGATGGTCTAGTGAGTGCCTTCTACCTCCAGAGCTGTGATTCTATGATTTAAGACTCCTTGAGCCTCAGTCTCTTCACCTGTAAAATGAAAGTGCACAACTAGATGGGCTCTCAGGTACTTTTGCACTCTTAAGGCTATGATCCTAGTCTCATGAAGCACTTTTCTTATATCTTATTGACTCAAGGAGGACACAGGCATGTTTATCATGGTACCAATGTTAGTTCTGACCACAAGCTTTGTCCCTCTTACATCAGCAGTTCTCAGCCTGTGGGTTATGTTCAATTTGTAACAATGAAAATACATCCTGCATATCAGATATTTACATTACAGTTCATAACAGTAGCAAAGTTACAGTTATGAAGTAACAACGAAAGTCATTTTGTGGTTGGGGGTCACCACAACATGGGGAACTGAATTAAAGGGTCACGGCATTAGGAAGGTTGAGAACCACTGTCTTACATTCTTGCTGTAGCCTTCTGGAACCTCAGAAAATTCTGCTTTCTGCCAGTAAAACAAAGGTTTGTCAGTAATCATTCTGTATGGTCACTGTGTGTGCATCATATCTCCCAAGTATTTATAAGCCCACTGATGGTAAGAACATTATCATTTGTGGTTGTTCTATTCCCAATAACTAACATACCAGCTAGTGCTTGGAAGATAATAAGTTTGTTGAGTTGAGTTGAAGTGAATTGTATTACAAACTCAAAGAATCTTGACGTTGAACCCGACCTCCAACACCAAATATTGCATGATTCCTGTTTGAACATAAATCCCCTCCATGCCATACATGACTACCAAATATCCAGTCTCTGCTCTAAGGGGGGAGAGGGGAGGCTAATTTGCATTTCTAATTTACATTTATGGGTGGGGTTTTTATACTAGGCATTCTCTACACGGACAAAATTGCAAGTCCAGATAAAAAACATTTTTTTAAGCTACTAATAATTTTACTGTTATTACCAGCTGATTTGGAGGAGTCAAGCAAATCAGTTAAAAAGGAGCATGGGATGCTGTGGTGGGGTGTTGTTGGGGTTGGGTCATTTGGGGATTGGTTGGTTTGTATGCTTACCTACATAATTCATTTCTAGTTTTATCTTTGAGAAATTCTTTCACAGAAAAACGATAGACTCTTACCCAGGCTATTTAGAAGGGAAAAAAGAAGAGTATTCTGAAAGCTATATGAATGAGACAATTTCCATTGCAGAAGGAAAAGGTTAGTAGCATCTTTTGAACTGAAAAAAAAATCACCAGAAAATGAAAATGAAATTTCAGAGTGGCACACATTAGTGAGACTGGGTTTTCTCAATTATACAATTCACTCCCTTCCTCACCTACCTTCCACCCCCATACACATACTAAAAATAGTCTCCTCCAAGATACAGAAACAACATGATTGGGGGTGAGTTATTTGGAGGTAGCCTATACTAGCAAATTACTTGCACCATTGGAGGATGTCTGCTATGATTATACCACAAACACTGCCCAATAAAGAGATTTCAGCTTTTTCAACTTATTGGTCTCAGGTTCACTGATCAAACTCAAGCCAAGGTCCCCCTAGATAAAAATGTACTTATTTATACTCTAAGCCATCTACCAGAAAATCAATAATATTTCAAATTTAATGAGTTGTAAGACAAGTAAATTAGAGTTTGGAGTAAGCAATATTGATTAGATTATTCTGTCAAGTAGAACACATCACTTTCTTCTGTAATTAAGTATTCCATGTGGGGTACAATGCATCTGATGCCAGTGGCTTTCATAAAAATACCAGCTTTCTGAACATTTCCCTAATGAAAGTCTCCTCCCCATGTTGGCTGCTGGTACTCTTGTGGTGTGGCATTATCTGCCCTTTTCATCGAGTTAGCAGGCCTCAAGGAAAAGGGGTTTTACTGAGCACTAATCATTGCTTGTTCTGGTCCTGGGGATCCTGCAAATTTAAGCCTCAAAATGAGAAACTGAAGCTCAAAAGTTCATTGTTTGAGAACCTGCCTTCTGAGCAAGAGCAAACCTGGAAATGGTAGGTAATTGCTGGGTACTGTGCCAAAGAGTTTCCCTGAGAGATGACATTTTATAGCAATGAGGTAATTACAGAGACATAGTCATCATGGTGTCAACAGAAGCAATGTCAAGGTGAGTCTAGAACTTGGATTGTCACTTGTCCTTCTAACTGGTCTTCCTCTCTTGGCCCTCAGCATCTGGTTCAGGCTCATTTTCTTCCATCCTGTCTTAACATCACAGTCTATAGCTCCTTTTCTGATGCCTCCTCATGGCACAGAGACAACCGTGGGCTCTGGAAGGCTTTGCCAGTGTTTGGCCTTCTTTTCCTTCTGCAGCAGAAATTGTCTGACACATAAAGTTGGCAACAACCAATTTGTTCTTCCCCCTAAATAGCCTGGACTAGCTTCTAGTTGGATAGATAGATAGATAGATAGATAGATAGATAGATAGATAGATAGACAGACAGATAGATGACAGATAGATAGATAGACAGACAGATGGATGGATAGATAGATGGATGGATGGATGGATGGATAGATGGATGGATGGATGGATAGATAGATGGATAGATAGATAGATAGATAGATAGATAGATAGAT
>JAQQSW010006088.1:0-14030 GCA_028646575.1 Pseudocheirus occidentalis | reverse complement strand
TTCTTCATTCCCCTGGTATGATCAGCACTCTAATTCAGTCTCCCACCACACATTTCTCATTTAGGCTATTGCAGTCCTCTTCTTCTCATTGGTCTTTTCATTTTCCAATCTCTTCCTCATTCAATCTATCCTGTTCACAGCTGGTTAATTGATTATCCTCAAACACAAGTATAGGCATTCTCAAGAAATATCAGCAACTCTTTGTTGCATCCATGCTAAAATACAAATTCCTTAGATTAAAATGCTTCCCTCTGTTTAGGCCTACCCTTCCAGATGATTTCATATCACCTCCATTAATTTATTGTCTAACGAGACTGGACTATTTGCTTTTTCCTGTTTTTGGTATTCTAGTTTCTACTTTTCTGGTCATATACAAACTTTCCACCATGTCAAGAATACATCCTCTCCTCTCCTTCTTAGATTCCTTATGTTCCTTCAAACACTACTTCACATGGGGACCCATCCCTGAATCCCTTTGCTAATTTTATTCCCTCCTTTCTCAGATTCCCTTGTCTTCACTTAACTGTACAGACATTGCAGTATGCCAAAGAATGTATGTGTAAAGGACCAAGAATATTTTTCCTCTTCTTTTTGCATTTTAAGTGATAACCCACTGCTTTGCAGATATTCAAACACTGAAATATCATGCTTTGTACAAAGTAGGAGTTTAATAAATGCTTATTGAGTGAATTAATTAGGAGACCTAGTGATAAAGATGGTTCTATTCAAGGCATGGGGGATAACCTTTGGGAATGTACAGAGGTAGGTTGGAGATGTTATTTTGATTCCATGAAGCAACCAAGAGTCCACTTTGATTGAAATGTAGAACTCTAGAAGGGTATGAGAACTGACCCTCTAATATTAATTAGGCAGCCATTCTATTCAAAAAACCAGCTGGCTTTGGAAATACAAATTCAGAATTGTAAACCACTACCCATAATTATCTTATCATAAGGATACAGTGGGAGGAGGAGGGAGTTGATATAATACATACACAAAAAAGTAATGAAGAGGTGCCTTATGTTCATTTCATTCAAATAATCTTGTTAAATTTATTTTCATAAAACCATTTAAGTCTTTCTTCATTCCCTGGCATGGGGAAGGGTCCTTGAAGTTTCCCATAAATTTCTGCAGCCCAGATCCCTTGTGTTCACCCATCCCAGGTAACGATCCTTTTAACTATATTTTCATTTTGGCCATGACTCAGCCCAGCCCTTCCTTTCTCTGTTACCTCCAAACCGCTACCAGGTACCTTGCTGCTCCTGGATCCCATCTAGATCTTCCCACAGTCTTTTTATCCCTATAAAAGTAACAGCCTTGTCCTTATGAAGTTCACAGTCTCACTAGGAATCTCACCCACACAACTGGTGTCATAATAAACTCTACCGGAATGGAAAGGTAGATTGAGTGGTTGAATTTTTTCAAGGCAGACTTCCACCCTGTACCCTTGCATCTTGGGGTTCCTAGCACCCCTAGACCACAACATATTTGTGGAAGACAGATGTCAAGATTTATAGAGAATGCTGGATTTTTATGCATTATTAGGCTATATCATAAATAACCTTTAAATATTATGGATGTTTTCTGACAGGTTAAAATAAAATCAATGGTGAAAGGTCAGCTTTAGAGAAGATTCTGAACCCCCAAAAGCCAATAATATGGGGTACGTTTTGGGATTTGCTTGGGTTAAGGATTTATTATTATTATGTAAGATTATTACATATAAAATATGTTTTAGCCTCAGTCATTGCTAATGTCTCTTTCACTTCTTAGTAAACTAAGTAAACTTAGTAAACTAAAAAAATAATTTTTTAGGTTTTTAAAAAAACTTAATTAAACTTCTTTATCAAATTAGCACACATATAGCCTTCATTTGAACTTTCCACTTATTTACAATATCCTAGTTCATGGGGTATGAATCTGTAGTCTGTGATCTTTTTTAAAAAAAATTTTGATAACTGTATTTCAAAATAATTAATTTCCTTTATAGCCATGCATTTTCTTTTATGAATTTGAAAAAAAAAACATTATTCTGAGAACATGTCCAGGGGATTCACCACATTGCCAAAGGGGTACATCACACACACACACACACACACACACACACACACACACACACATATACATACACACATACACACATACACACTCACACACTACAATAACCAATGCCCTACTTTCAGCTAAGGCTAAGAGTAAAAGAAAATCCTAAGTGCAACTTGAGTACTCCAAAGCTGACGTAATTTCCATAAGCTTATCTAAACCCTTCTTGTTTTTTTTTTAAACAAAACTCTAGTTATCTTTCTCTGACTTTCCTTAGGCATTTTATAGTCACTTTCCTTAAACCAATTCTTAACTAGGTACTCTTAAGAGTTTAAGTTGTAATTATCTACTAAACACTTTTGTAGTAATAATTTCATAACAAAGCCGTAAAGTTTAAAAATAGTAAAGCTGTATGTAGATGACACATTGTATGTTTAACTATGTGTAATGTGATATGTGGACATAAAACACATGTCTGTAGAGAAAGTGTATGTATGTATGTATGTATGCGTGTTGGTATGTATATGTGAATGTACTAGAGTCTCTTTATATAATAGGATGAAGTAGAGAATCAGCCTCAGAATGAGAAAGTCTTGCTTCTGATACATAGTGACTGTGTGGTCCTGACTAAGTTATTTAATTTCAGTGACTCAAGAAGGTTTCTAAGGCCATAGATTAAAGGAATCTGCCTATCTGCAGCATTGAAGGTTTTTGCTTTTTGTTGTTGTTGTTGTTTTTTACATATGAGAAAATAGAAGTTTTCCAAGGGATTTGTCCAAACTAATAATACAGCTGATAATTGCCAGATCTAGGAACTGAATGTAGGACTTTAGATTACAAATCCAGTGTGCTTCAAATATCATTATTTTTAAAATATTAAATTGAATTAAATTAATAATTAGTATGATAAAATAATTTAAAATAACTTTTTGTGGGGATTTTTTGAATATGTAGTATCAACTGTCTGACCATGGGGAAAGAAGTAGGAAGGGGAAAGAGAGGAGCATGGAAAGGTTGGATTCAATTTAGTTTTCTTTAACATAATGAATGGAGAAATTGAGCCTCTAAAACATGAGTCTTGATTTGCAGAAAACTGTAAATATTTCTCGTGAAGTTTCAAAATGGTCACAGTCAAATGACACATTACCCATAAAACTCTCCTCCCATTTGGAGAACTTCGAGAAGCCCAGCAGCTCTTTGGATAGCAAGCTGGCCAGAAAAGCTCAGAGGAAACAAATGCAAGATGAATGCACAGTACACATGTTGAAAAAGATAAATCACCCAGCTCCCCTCCCCCCATCCATATCAAAAAATCTTAGAACAATATATTTTACTCATCCTTGCTTCCAAACACTATTTGGTAACTCTCAAAAGCCAAGTGATAGTTGATAGGCACTAACCAAGATTCTTTCGTCTTTAATTTATAAAGAGCCAGAAGGTCACTTTCCACATATATGTAGAACCTTGGAACTCACAGACTGTAGACAGAGAAATGTAGTATAATTGTTTCTTCCTATGTAAATATATTTGAAAGTTAAATGTATATATATATATATATATATAATTTTATTAGCATGAAATACCATGCCATCATCTTGCAAAAGGAAGATAGCCATAAGACAGAGAGTGTCTTGGTCAGCAACTGGGGAATGTGTCCATTTTAAGTGTATAAATTATCATTGGAATCAATGGGATTCAGAAGTGTTGAAAGCCTGTAATAAAAAGCATAGAAATGGAGCTGTTCACTGAGCTGCTGATATTTTCTTTGTTTTATTGTTTTGTCAATTAAGAATCTGAAAGTCTGAAGTACCCCACATTGAGAAGCTCCCTTTGACACAATGATGTCAGACACCATCATTTTCAATGAGAAGTGACTTTCCTAAGATTATACTATCATTTTCTTATATAGACTAGGAAGGTGCATTTACTTATAATTAGCATACATGCTTTGATGGTCCAGACATGTGTAGCACAATTTTTAAAGACTAATTTGCTACAAATTAATATTTATAAGGTAGATGAGTGGCTAGATTTGACTGTATACACTAGAAGATGTTTCCATGAAAAGAATCAATACACAGAGTTATCAATTTCTTGAAAAAAATACTTACTCAAAGATGCAAGTTCTGTTTTGCTTACCTTTTTTATGCCAATTATTCTAAACCTGTTGACAATGTATTTCTTTACTACTCCCTTATGTTTACATGGATTCTTTCTGTAGACAAAGGGATTCTGTTCCAAGTTCATTATCCCCTTTAGTTAAAATATACTGTCCTAACCTTCAGATTAATTTGGTATCACTACTTGTTTGTGCTATTTACAAATATGTCTTTTTAAACCCATTCATAAAAAAAGAGAGTGTCTTTAAAAGGAACAGGTACTAATATGCTGAGGAGAGAAAAGAATAGATTCCTTTCTGTGGAACTGTTGAATTGTCTCCAACTGTGTTTAAAACAAAGAAATCAAACTTGAAAAAATAAGGAAAGTCTCTTAGGACCTCCCACCAAAGACAAGTGGTAGTGATTTAAATATTAAAATGTCAATACTTTACAACAGAATCTGAGAACTGTACAATATTTATGTTCAAACTAAAAATGAACAAAATTTTTGGAGGCCTTGTATAAACTTGAAGACAAAATAAAAATAGGCAATATAGGATTTTTCCTTTTTGGCAATAACAGAAAGGGATAGAAATTTCCTTGTTCTGATGCATAATGAGTTTCTTAAGATTGTCAGTCTCCTTAAAATTCAGCTGCAGAGGTCCCACTAAAGCTGAGAGATGTCATCAGATATAATATTCCTACAAGAAACTGGGAATTGAAGCAAAGAATTTCATATGTCTTTTAATTTCAAGTAAACTTAATTAAAATTGAATCTTCGATTCACCATTTGAATAGCAACTCATGCAATGACACTGACACTCTCTGTACATTGCCTCTTTTAATAAGTGTACTTACTCCCACATTATTTTTGAGCTATTGACAAATTTAAGAGCTACAGAAGAGGTTGTTTCCAGTAAGAAGCAAGGATTCTTGGAAATCAATGACTGCTCTTTCTCTTAATGTTTAACCAAAAAATATTCCTAAGATACATGATGAAAGTGACTTTGTTCACAATGTATAATCAAAACCTTGAGCATAATTGTTCATTTAAAGATAGACAGCACAAAGAAACTGTCTTTTATACATTTGGGTGGTGCAAGGACAATACATTTAGCCAAATATTTAGGAATATGTCTACACATTTTTCAGATCCACATATTCTCAGGGTTGAGAGGGACCTCAGAAGCCCTTCAGCAACAATTAAAAATATGTTTCTCCCAAATATTTCTTGCAAGGCCTAGTTTGGTCTTGAAGACTTCATTTGAGTGAGAGTTTATTATCTTCAAGTAGGAGAAGGGACGTATTGAAATTCTGGAGTGTTCTAATTTTTAGGATGGGGATGGGGAGGGTGGAGCCAAGATGGTGGCATAGAAGCAGCAAAGTTTTGGAGCTCCCACATAGCCACCTTAAATACTCAGAAAATATGACTCTAAACAAATTTAAGGGCTCCAAAGCCCACAAAAATACAGAAAACAAATCTCTCACTGAAGGTAGATCAGCACAAATGGCTCATCACAGCAGGCTGGGAGAAGAAACCAGCCCAGCCTGAACCCATGGTCTGGGCCCAGGGTGGTCAGAAGGAGCTGCAGTTGGAGTCTTGAGGAGAGCAGATCACCGGCAGCTGGGGCAATTTGAAGACTTATCAAGCCAGAAGAAATAAGGCTAAGAGAAAGGTCAGTGGAATTCCGCTTAATTTGGTGGAGAAAAGCAGTCCAGGATAACTGCCCCCAGGGCAAGTAAGCAGTGGAAGTGGCAGTAGAGGCAGAAATGGAGGCAACCACCTCCACAGGTCTGCTTCAGAGTTCGTGGCCTGCAGACTGCAGGTCGACCAAGGCAAATGATCAGGGCCAAGTGCTCTTGCATTGAGTTGCCTGGATCTGGATTGTGGTCTTGGGTGGTGGTCCTGGGGTGTGGTTTTAGCTAGCCAAAGCTGGTGGGGATTGCAGCACCCAGCTAATAGCTCCAGAAGCTGTGAAAACCCCAGTGATTTGCAACAGAGCTTTCTCCCCTGGAAGCAGAGTTCCACAGAGCTAAAAAATCAAGAAATTAATTAACTGGCCAAAATGAGCAGGAAAAGGAAGCAAAGTAAGAACAGCAACAAAATTCTAGAATCATGTTTTGGGAACAAAAAAGATCAAAGCATGGAATGGAAGGAAGACAACATGGTCAGAACTCCACACCAAATGCGTCCAAGAAACATGAAGATTGCCTACAAGCCATAGATCAACTTAAAAAGGACTTTGAAAATCAAATAAGATAAGTGGAGGAAAAACTGGAAAGAGAAATGAGAATGATGCGAGAAAATCATGAAAATAGAGTCAACAACCTGACTGAAGAAAACAATGACTTAAACAACAAATTGACTCAAATGGTAAAAGAGGACCAAAAAGTTAATGAGGAGAAGAATGCCTTAAAAAGTTGAATTTGCCTGATGGAAAAAGAATCTCAAACACATTCTGAAGAGAATAATTCCTTCAAAATTAGAGTGGAGCAAATGAAATAAATGACTTTATGAGAAACAAAGATACTATAAAAGAGTTACGAACAAATGAAAAAATAGAAAGCAATGTGAAATATCTCCTTGAAAAAGTCACTGACCTGGAAAATAGATCCAGGAGAGATAATATAAAAATAACTGGACTACCTGAAAACCATGATCAAAAAAAGAATATACAATGCATCCTTCAAGGGATTCTCAAGGAAAATTGCCCTGATATTTTAAAATGAGAGGGCAAAATAGAATTTGAAAGAATTCACCAATCACCTCTTGAAAAAGATCCCCAAAAGAAAACTCCTAGAAATGTTATAGCCAGGTTCCAGAATCCCCATATCAAGGAGAAAATATTACAGACTGCGAAGAGAAAGCAATTTGAAAACTGTGGAAACACAATTAGGATAAGCAAGATCTGGCAGCTTCTACAATGAGGGATAAAAGGGCCTGGAATACAATATTCCAGAGATCAAGGGAGGTAGGATTAAAACCAAGAATCACCTACCCAGCAAAATTGAGCATAATATTCTAGGGGAAAATATGGTCATTCAGTGAGGTGGAGTAGTTTCACGCATTCTTGCTGAAAAAAACAGAACTGAACAGAAAATTTGTCATTCAAACACAAGAATAATGAGAAGGAAAACATGGGAAAGAAGTCATAAGGAACTTACCAAACCTGAACAATTTACATGCCAATATGGAAAAATGATTATAGTAACTTATGAAACTTTTCTTAGTATGAGGGTAGGTGAAGGGAATACAAATGTGTGTGTGTGCATATATATGTGTATATATATATATCTACACATGTCTATAAAGGAGGGTATATATGCGTATGAATACATATTTGAGCATGTGTGTATATGTTTACATAGAGGGTACAGGATCAATTGAATACAAAGGGATGATACTTTAAAAGGTGAAATTCTGAGGTAGCAGAGTACTAGAATGATAGGAGACAGGGAGAGACAGAATGGGTTTAATCATCCCATATAGAAGAGGCAAAGGATAACTGTTACAACTTGACTTTCATTTGCTCTAATTGAATTTGGCTTAGGGAAGGTACAACATCAACTTTAAACTTCGTTTAAATGGACCTAGATGACTTAAGAGGAGAAAGTGAGGGGGTAACTTTTCACAAACCTCCTTCACTTAAATCCAATTCACTTGCAAGTCATGGCATTAAATTCCTGATGACATGGTTGTCTTCACAATTGAAGGACAAACAGCAACTGTGAATAGTCTAAGCTGCCCCACTGGGTACCCAATTGTCCATTTCCTTCCTTCCTTCCTTCCTTCCTTCCTTCCTTCCTTCCTTCCTTCTTTCTTTCATTCCATATCCCTTTCCTATCCTCCTTTCCTTACTTGTCCTGTGTCCACATTGGGCATCATACCTTCACCTGCAGGTGCTGTTCAAAGAAATGTAAATTTTGGTGGTTGAAACCTAGGAAGATGTGTTGGAGTTTACTACATGGATTTCTTTTTTAAAGACCATGCATCAAACCCAGTTCACTCTGACTCTCATTAATTGGCCAACAAAAAGTCCCAATCCAGGTCCCACTTAATGGTCATTTTGTTTTTTTCCATCCCAATGGCTCAGAGTCAATGTAAATAGTAATTGTTTTTGTTTTGACCAGAAACTTCTAATGGTCTTCCCCTCCCAGACTGATTGTTTCCCTTTTAATTTGGGAAAAAAAGGCCATTCATAAAGCTCATTTCTCAGCTACCCTTAATCACTGATTGAATGTTGCTTCAGTCAAAGTCAGAATTCAAAAATAACTTACCTTAGAAAGGCTAAGGTATTAAGAGAAGTCCCGTTATTACAGTTGCAGTAATTCTGTCCTTTAATGGTTACATACAGGAAGAATATTCCTTGTCAACCTTATCTGATCTTTGAAGATGCTGACACAGGAAGGGGCATTTTTAGACCAAAACAATGAATGTCTGGTTGATTAGTTCAGACTTTGGGTACAAATGATCTGAAATTATTAACACTTGCTTAACATTAAAATTGTTCCATACAATTGAGGTCATTCTATCTAACCTAACTAAATGTTATTCTTTCATGACATAATCTTTCCATTTCACAAAATGTTAGAGTCTTGACACTAGATTCCTCATCCCTGGAACGTTTCTCAAGAGAGAGAATGTTTATTTGAGGAAATTTCAGTGAGAATACATAGTACGGCTAAAGTTCAATTGGTGACTTTTTGTTATTAGCTGATATTATTTCCCTATTTGCAATTTTAAAAAATCTAATTGATTAGTGGAATACTACAGAAACGGTATGCCTGGATTAAAGAAAAATTTTTAGAAAATATGATATCCATCTAGACAAAGATTAAGGATAAGAGAGATGTGTTCGTGGGTTTCTTAGATTTTTTTGTAGTGTGGATACTCTTTCTTTAAAAAAAATATTTCAATACCATCATAGCACTTATATACTAAGAATATTCCTTGGTTAAGAAAATACATAACAAAAACTATTAAGATTTAATATTGCATTTAAATGACTTGGTATTTTATTAATTATGAGAATATCTATATGTGTGAAAAGTACTAATACATGTAAAATGTGTGTAGCACCAACACAATATTCACAGCATTTACTGCAACTACAAATATGCTGGTGTAATAGTGAATTGCAAAATATAACAGATTCTCCATGTGGGAGACAGAACCAAAATACTTATTTAGACACCAGAAAACTGAATTCCAACACCAGAAAGCCAAATTCATCATAGCAACAAAGAAAACTATACATGATAACAATGCAGGAAACAATTCCATCCCCAAACCTTCCCCCTTCTAGGGCCTTCCCACAAATATCCTCTCACTGACAGTTCTATGCCTGCTTCCTCTCTCTCCCTCAGCTCTAATTGCTCTGACAAACTTCATTTGGGCTCTGCTCCACCCTTCCTGCTCCACCCACTCAGCAAACTCCTCTTTCCACAGACTCATGACTCAGGCTTCCTTGTAACTCAGGCAGGTCACATGCATCTATTAATGGATAGGAAAGATCTTCCCATTGAACAAAAATACATTAGCAATACTGTATATTACCTCTTAAGTTTAGAAAAAACATATGTTTTTCTTATTGATAGTTATTAATAAAATAACATACCCTAAACAAAATCAGTTTATTAACAATGATGGGTATAACTGTTAACAAATGTAGGCCAGACTGGCTATGTTAGTAAGACTAGTGACTCTAATGAGAAGAGGGACCAGGAGGGTCATCCTTATTATTGACACAAAAGAAGGGGGAGGGGGCTTAGCAATGTAATTTAGGAGCATTACTATTGTGTATACCTGGAAATGGGATGGCATTCAGGTGTGGCTAATCATGTCACTCTTTAACAATTAAGGAATTCTAATTGTTTTATTTGGATTCATCTACCTCTTATAGTCTTTGTTAGGGGAAATGAACCACCAGGTTTGTTGTTTCCTTGGAGGCAATTACGCCAGAAGATGTAAAGACAGATGATTTGGCACCAGATTATGCTGGTTTGTGTTTACAGAAAATAAGCAGATATCCCAGGAACTAATAATCTGAGTGATAACAACATTCCCTTTCAACCATACCTCTAAGGTAACTAAGATTAAGAAAAAATGCATTTCTGAGCAGGGCAAGTTTAGGTAGATACTCAATTTAAAAATCAACACAGCATAAAAATCAATGACATTGTGAAATCAGTAAAGTAAGAATCAGTGGTCAGATTTTTTTTCTTTTCAAAGTAACATGAGTAAGGGCTCTTAACTCAGACATCTCAGCTCAAGGGGTCCTTAATGCTTAACTTTTTTTTTTAATCCTTCCCCTGCTATGGCTAAGTGCCTGGTAACTAATTTTCACAGGCATGTACTGTGTACAGTAGAAGTGATATAGCTGTGATACCAAACCACAATTCTGAATCAAAACAGATCACTATAAATAGATCTATGCATATCACAGTACCCACACAGGAAGAAATTCAAAGTAAGCCCATATGTTATTGTAGTTTAGAAACTTTATATGGAATCCTATATTTCCTCATTTCTTATAGCAGAATTACTTTCTATTATATTTACATACAGGTAGCTATGTCTATAGTATAAACTCTTTGACTTAGAGTTAGGAAGACCCAAATTCCAATCCTTCCATGTGGGAGCCAATCCCACACTATGACTCTGAGCAAGTCACTTAACGTATTGAAAAAAATATATATTTTCAGTCTATTGAAGTGATTTTAACAGACACAAGTGCTAAAAAGGCAGGTACACATTTTAGTTGTCTGTAACATTGATATCTGGAATTAAAAAGGATCAATAATAAGTTTTTTGGCATAAAAGAATATAGTAAGACACACTATTTCTCCAAAGAGATCATTAGGTTTCAAACAGTTGAAATTACCTGAAACATAGCAGCATGTATCATATAAATAATAAACAAATTCTACTCTAAAAACTGAATTACCCAGAAGACATTAGATTCAGATTAAATTTAGAATTCCTGGGGTAAAAACTGAAAAAAAAAGTCCATGGACAACTCTTCAAAACAGATCTCCATAAAACAAAACAAAAGAGCAAAGAAAAGGAAAAAGGCAAGTCTCCACCTTTTTGGTATTAACAATTTGGATAATTAAGACAAAAATAGCTATTTTTTCCCTTGCTATTGAAGGAATGAGTAATTGAATAGGCTTATTATTGCTGTTTAATGTTAGTATTCTTTACATATAAATAAAAATTCATAAATATACCTTGCTTTCAAGGACATCCCCAAATTCATATTTACATGAAATATAAATCAGGAACAGCTACTTGATTTATAAAAAGTAATTTTCCATTTTACTGAAAAATTCACAAAAATTTTGCATTCCAATAGAAAATTCACTTCATATACATATGTACCATATGATTCAGTTTGCAAAAACATGTAACATTCAATAAGATACAATTAGATACCCCTTAACCTGCACACTTTCCTTTTTAGTTTTAGTTTTGCTTCTGAAATTGAAGTGGATCAAAACATAGAGTAGAAATTCCTCAGCGATTGTGTAAATCCTTTTTAAATAAAATTTATTCTGAAAAAATTATCAATGGATTGAGTACAGAGCATCCTGGCACTGTGGAAATTTTACCATGAATTTGAATGGCTTTAGAAAAGTTCTTTTTTCAACAAAGTACAATATTATCCAGTTATAGAACTTTACTATTCTTAGTAAGTATTAAGTATAAAGTATTTCTTTATAGATTACCATAAAAATTATTTCACTTGGGGAGTAAATGGCTTTTCCACTCAAAGTGTCAGTCTTACCTGATTGTCGTTATTATTAGTTTAGCAACAATTCTATTTTACTTAACAAACTGTGCTTTGAGTGATAATTATACAAACCATTTAAAAATAGAAATCTATATTGTACTGAATAAGTATTAACATAACCTATTAAACCATGAAATATTACCCCGGAAGACTGAGGATTCTTAAAATACGCAAAATTTATAAAAAATTTCTAATTAGTCCATTATACTTTAATATGTTAATGGATCTATGACCTCATTGATATGGTTGATCTTTTGTCATGAATCCTAACACATTCTTTAAGCTTCATTCCCCAGGAATAGTGTCTCCAAGTGCTTCAAAAAGGATTTATCAAAATATTGAATGCATTCTTTTAGTCTTTTTCATTTGATGGGCACCAGTGGAGCATTGTGGTGTTCATATAATATCTACCTGTCATCATGTGATTTATCAACTTTCTATTTTTGTTCAAACACTTACTCAATGGTAACCTTTATGCCACTTCTTGCATGTATGATGTTCCACTTGGGACACCATTTCATATTATTTGCCTACAACTTCAATTCCTTGGAGATTATGTTGTTACATTATTTGTAAACATACAGTACTACTAGGAGAATAGGCCTATTAAAAATGTGGGTCTTTGTGTTAAGGAAATGATTAGGATTGCTGAAAGCACAGGATAATTTCTCAAAAGCAACAGAGACAACTATATATCTAATTTAATTTGGAGACCAACTCATTATCTGTTTTGTAACACTTTTCACAAATATAGACACATACATACATGCATGTTTTATATATTATGTAAGTGTTCATATATATGTAAACACATAAGTGTGCAAATACACATGCATATAACAATGTATCATAAT
The DNA here is from genome assembly GCA_028646575.1 of Pseudocheirus occidentalis. NCBI lineage: Eukaryota > Metazoa > Chordata > Mammalia > Diprotodontia > Pseudocheiridae > Pseudocheirus > Pseudocheirus occidentalis. Next base: position 1,241 of record JAQQSW010006088.1, on the reverse strand, counting down.
AATAAACTGGTTATTCAACTGCAGATCAGATTTGGCACAGCAGGCATTTTTCACCTGCATTCACTTTTTCTTTTTGTTTTTTTGGGGGGGAATGTGTGGATTTTTGCTCATTTCTTTTTAGTAAAAATGAATTTCATTGCAGTGACCCTATAGTGTTCTGGGGTTTGATATAAGAAGTATAACATTATTTGCAAAAAGAAACATCTGGTGAACTTCACCTTATCATTTAAACCTTGCTTAAGACATCTGCCATGATAATAATGAATATTTTTGACAATTATTTTTTTCATGCTTTATTGCTAGTATCATATAAATCAGACATATTTGAAAAGTTATATCTGTTGTTCCATTTATTATTAAATCCTTTGATTCCTTAATATGCATCATAGTTGTCAGAAGAAAGTCTTCCAGGCTGAGACTTATTCCACCAAGTAAATATTTGTGTGTGTGTGTGTGTGTGTGTATGTGTACACACATATGCAAACATTATATATGCATTTGCAATCAACAAACCATAAATATAGTGAGTCCTTGCAAACAGTCCATTAAGTGAATGAGGAGGTAGTTCTTCCAGAGACAATAACTTGAGAAAGCCTACATCATTCCTTTTCATGTTTTCATCAAAGATACTCTCAATATACATGTACATCATTCTTATATTTAAATTTTCTTTTTTAAAGATTGAAATAAATTTTTTAATAAACCACTTACCATGAGTTTGCCATTATTTACCAGTCAGCCTTAAACTACAACTTAAGTGAAAAGTTCCATTTTACTGAGGTGATATCTCAGTACAAGGAAAAGGAAAATATTCCACTGTATCCTTTTTTACATTTCAATTTTGTGCTTCTATAGATATGTGTGGAAATGTTCTCTGAAGCATTTTCTGTTTCTTCCTCTGGAAATTTTTCTTCTTGGCTTCAGCATGTAAGTACTTCTCAAACCTCAGTCTGACAAACTGTTCCATGTAAGGCATTACAAAGAACTTATGTCTTTTCTCAAAGGACCTTGTCTTGGCCTTTCTTAACCTGTCTGAAGAAGTCTCTAAACACCATTTCTTTCTTGAATAACTCTATCCAAAGCATCTATGAACTATGACACTGTAGTGACAAACAAAAGCAACTTCTAAGGTTCAGATTACCAGCATAGAATACCCCATATACTCAGAAAACATTCACAGGACAGAGAAAGTCAAAATACAGTATAACTCATTCATTTCACAAGTAAGTCCTCAATTCAAT
>JAQQSW010006087.1:0-14030 GCA_028646575.1 Pseudocheirus occidentalis | reverse complement strand
GCCATTTGAGTTCATCTATTTTTTAAAGTGTTGTTTTCTTCAGTCAGGTTGTTGACTCTCTTTTCATGATTTTCTCACATCATTCTCGTTTCTCTTCCCAATTTTTCCTCCACTTCTCTTATTTGTTTTTCAAAGTCCTTTTTCAGTTTTCTATAGCTTCTAGGCATTCTTCAAGTGTCTTGGAAGCATTTGGTGTGAGAGTTATGACTGTGTTGTCTACCTCCCATTCCATGCTTTGATCCTTTTTGTCCACAAAAAAGGATTCTAGAGTTTTATTGCTATTCTTATTTTGCTTCCTTTTCCTCATGTTGGCCAGTCAATTAATTGGTTGGGTTTTTTTAGCTTTGTGAAACTCTGCTTCCAGAGGGGAAAGCTCTGTTCCAAATTACTGGGGTTTTCCCAGCTGCTAGAGCTATTGGGGGGTGTTGCAGGCCTCCCCCAGCTTTGGCTTGCTGAAACCTCTCCCCAGGACCACCACCCAAGACCACAATCCGGATCCAGGCCACTCAACTCAAGAGCACTTGGCTCTGATCAATCCACTCAGCTCCCTGCAGGGTCTGCAGGCCAGGGGCTCTGAAGCAGCCCAGTGGGAGCAGCTGAGGTTATAGCAGTTCCTGTCTTTCCCCCACTGCTTCCTTGCCCTGGGGGCAGATTGGCAAATTTAGCAAAATTTAGCAAAATCCCCCAAATTTAGCTTGAAAGCTTCACTCACTTTCACTGACCTTCTCTAATCCTAGCTTAGTAGATGTGAAGATTCCTCCAGGTGCAGTAGATCTTCTCTGAAGTAGACTCAGGCTGAGGCTTGGGAGGCTTGGCTTCTTCCTATTGCCCTGGGGCCTGGCCATATTTGGTTTCAGGCTGGGCTGGCCTTGGCTCCCGTCCTGCCACTATGAGTCCCTGCTGCTGAGCTGCCTTCAGCGAGAGATGTGTTTTCTGTATTTTTGTGAGTTTGAGAGTCCTAGAATTTGTTTAGGGTCATATTTTATGGATGTTTAGGGTGGCTGTGTGGAAGCTGTGGAACCTTGCTACTTCTTCGCCGCCATCTTGGCTCTGCCCTTCCTAAGCCTTCTGTTCTAAGCTGGGTTTGACTCAAGCCATTCATTTCCTTGGTGTTTTATGTTTGATACTGGACACTTGCAGGGCATTCAGCAGTTAACAAAAGAAGATTTACTTAGTCATAGATGGTGAAATTACATTCAATTAAATAATGATGGCTTCCAGTGTTGGCAAGCATGATGTGGAGGAAGAGTCAGGAAAAAAGACAGAGTAGAGTAGTTCAGACAGGTGTTGTTTGTCCTTCATTTTCAAAGAGGCCTCTGACATCAGGAGCATGATGCCATGACTTGCAAGTGAATTGGATTTAACTGAAGGAGGGCTGTGCAAAGTCACCAGCCTCATTCTCTCCTGGAGCCATCTGGGTCCAGTGGCCAGATACAGATCAGGACCACTGGAGGTGGCCCCCAGATCAAGATAGGTAGTCTTCACTTGGCCTCCTTCCCTTTCATCTCTCTTCCTTGGCAATGTCATTTAATTCTATAACTTTAACTACTTTCACATACAAATAGCTCCCAAGTCTTTATCTGTAGTCCTTAGTCATTCCTGAGCTTTAAACCCACATGGTAAACATCTTAATTGAGGCCTTTATTGTTTTCAAAATAACCTTCAACCAGCTCTTTGAGGTTCCCTTCCTCTCTTCCCTTCCAAGATCAATCTTCCTATGTCCAGATGTTATCAAGTCACCCCTTTGCTTAAAACTTTTCAGTACCTCCTTGTTGCCTTCCAAATAAAATTTCCCTACGCTGGCATTCAAGGGCTTCCACCATGTAACAGTATAACCATACCACTCATATCACCTAGTCCCCTCTTCATGTCCTGCTTTGCCCTGCTTTTGTGTCTCTGTGCTCCCCTTGGGTGAATGCCTGACCCTCCTCCACTCCCATCCTTTTTCTCCTTGTGGGGAAATCTTTCCTATCCTTTAAGGACAAACAAGACCCTTTCCTGATTCCTCTCACACCTGTGGCCGGTATTGGGGGAGGTTTGAGTTAAGATGAACTTTTATTAAACTCTCTGCTAGCATTTATTAAGCACCTGTTGTGTGCCAGGCCTTGCCAAGCTGTGGGAATACAAAGACAAAAGAAGATCTCTGCCCTCACGGAGTTTACAGTCTACTAAGGGGATTGTAATGGTCTTATTCCCCAACTAAAACCTTCCTCAGCAGCAGAGGAGGCTAGGAAAGAAAATGGAAATCTCTCTACTTGTCACAGTGAATGTTCTGAAATCCAGCACACAGTTTTAAACAGCCAACAGTACACAATGTCAGTGCATTAAAACCTAGTCTGAAAATGCAGTCTGGTATAAATGAGAAGGTTCTCGACAACACATTTTTAGTGTTGATCTATGTAAGTTCCTATATATAAGTACTTTAAAAATCCAGGCCTACAAATTAAGTCAATAATAGTACTAGTGATAGATGGGGGGAAGGCTATTTACAGAGCTACATGTATTGGAGTCAGTGATGAAAATATACCTATTTTATACACTGTGGTATACACTTAGGCCTCTGGTTCCTGGCAGTAGTTGTATGGGATTGCCCGACGCTTTTCTATTTCGTGTGGGCAAACGTCAGGGGTTTTGTAGGAGGAAACTGTGGTTATTCTTCTTCCTGTTCGTTTACATGTTTTTGTCTGAGAGAAGGTTAAAATCTAGCCATATTTTTCAACAAGAGCAAATGTAGAATAGAGAAAAGCACATAGTGATTGTTAATAGAGTGGGAAGAACAGGAATTTTTCCAAAGAAGTTACTCTTGGATCAGACCCTTTTAAAGACCCAATGGGGAGTGAGGTAAGTGCAAAGAAGGAACATTAAATGACCTTTCAAAGTGTTTGGTTTTAGGGGATTGCTTTTATACTGTCTAACTGAAAGCTAGTATTTAAATTGCAGTGACCTGGGTTGTCACAGCTTATGTTGGCAGTTGGCCTAATTTCAGAATCTCCATTCCTTTCAAAAGATTTGATGGGAGTATTAATTGAATCTGCTAAGTTTTGAAACAGTTTGTTTTTCTGTAATGAAAATAATGAACATGGAGCTTTCCAGTAGGTTGGACAGGTGTTCTTTTGTGATATTTGGGGTTTATAAATAATGGGTTTTTTGAATTTACAGAGCTTTCTTTAAATAGTATAGTATAGTTGATAGGTAGAGAGGTAATATCTGCCCAGAGTTTTATAATAAGAAATTATTGGGACAAAATACCAGGGAAAAGATAGTATTATTCTGAATTCCAAAAATGTAAGATGAAGTCAGCTCTGAAATAAACACCTCCTCAGTGCTCCCTGTCCCTCGGATTTCTTTCTCCCTCAGGTGAGGGGGGAGAAAAATTTAGGAGAGTTCCTTCCCAATTCTCTTATTTAAGGAGGGGGCTGAAAGTAGAACCTTATCACTTCCCACTTGGCTGCTCACCTGTTCTTCATGATTGCCAGCAGAAACTCATCTTCCTACAAGATGAAAGCAGCTTTGAAATTCCTACTCCCTCAGTACTCCTCCCCAACAGGCCCCTCTCTCCCTCTTTTTGGAGAATGTAAAGGGTAGGTGGACATTGGAGACTTCCTCTCAGATCCTCTTTTTTTTTCTAATTTTTTTTTTTTTTTTTTTTTTAGCTTTTTTGGAGGGCAGTTGGGGTTAAGTGACTTGCCCAGGGTCACATGGCTAGTTTTTTGTGTTAAGTGTCTGAGGCCGGATTTGAACTCAGGTACTCCTGACTCCAGGGCCGGTGCTCTATTCACTGCGCCACCTAGCCACCCCTCAGATCCTCTTTTTAAGAAGGGACCCCAGAACAGACACTTTGTAATTTCCCACATGGCTTTCGGGCTTCAACAGGTCCCAGAGCCAGGTACCTTCCTTCCCTTCCTTCATCCTCCACCCTTTTCAGCACGTTTTTTGGTGTTGTCTTCCTCCATTAGACGGTGAGCTCCTTGAGGTTAGGGACAGTCTTGCCTCTTTCTTTGCATCCCCAGTGCTTTGCCTGGCACAGAATAGGTGCTTGATGAATATTTATTGACATTGACCTATCACACAGTATTCATACCGTGACCCATAGAGATAATATTTGCAAGTTCTTTGTAAACAAAGCATAAGATGAATGGCAGCTGCTGTTTTCTTTTTGACAATCTAATTATCATTTCTGGAAATGTTAGTTAATTTTTTTTTTTTTGGCCTTTTGGAGGGCAGTTGGGGTTAAGTGACTTGCCCAAGGTCACACGGCTAGTTTTTTGTGTTAAGTGTCTGAGGCCGGATTTGAACTCAGGTACTCCTGATTCCAGGGCTGGTGCTCTATTCACTGCGCCACCTAGCCGCCCCAGTTAATTTCTTATTATGATGTTATCCTGGTGTTAAAAGAAGAAACACTTGTGACAAGTGTTTCTTCCATTATTGAGATGTTGGCTCCACTTATAGCCTTCTCCCTTTTTATTTTGTTTTGTTGAATCCTGCTATAAACTGAAAAGATTTGGGGAAAAAATGGCATTGTATTAAAAATGCATACTTTTGTACCTTTATTCATTGGTTTTTTGAGACCACTCAGGATTTATCACTTTGCCCAGAAACTTTTGTAGTATCTTCCTAATTGGTCTCTCTGCCTCTTGCAAGCTTTTCACTTTCCAGTTCACCTTCCATTAAGTTGCCAAAATAGACTTTCTAAGGCACATTTCAACCAAGTCACTTCTCTGCTCAGAAGCTGTCATTAACTCCACAAATATAGTTCTCTTCAGCCTGGTATTTAAAAACCTTTATAATCTGTCTTTCCCATTTGATCTGACAGCATCAGGCATATTTTTAAAAGAAAAAAAAAGTGATCTCTGATGAAGTTTCTAGCCCAGCATCACAGATGGAGGAAATGCATGTTTGATAGGCTCCTTTTTCTGTGTTGTTGATGGTTATGAATGGATCCTTGGACAGTTTGTCACTGTACTATAGTCCTCCTGATTGGGAGCTGTCTCATGCCATCTGCCACATCTAGGCCTGTATCTAGTCAAGCTACACTTCACTCCTAGACCATTTTTTCACCAGGCCCCTTATGTTTACCCTCTTGCCCCTAGTCTCATCTTCCCTTTCCAGTTCTGAACAAATTGAAATATATGAGTATAATAGAATAGTATTGTGCTAAAAGAAATAGTGATTAGGAATTCAGGAAAAATATTAAAAATTAAGTGTGTTCTTGTCATTGCTTCTGGAAAGGAAGTGTCAGCCTGTTCCCCCTATGACTCTACTCATCCATTTATAACTTTACAAATCAAAATATTCCTCCCAGAACATCACCTCTCTTTATTTGTTGTCTTCCCCGCATTAGACAGGCAGTCACTTAAAAAATATTTATTAAGCTCTTAGTATGTGTCAGACCTATGGGCTAAGCACTGGAGATAAAGGCAAAAGACAGACCCTGACTCAGGAGCTCACAATCTAACGCGGAAGACAACATGCAAACATCTTTGTATAAACAAACTATATACATGATAAATAGTGAATAATAAGCAGTGGTGAAGCAGAGGAATTTAAATATATTGGGAAAGCTTCTTTTAGAAGGTGATGTTTTAGCTGGAACTTGAAGAAAGCCAGGGAAGCTAGAAGAGGGAGATGAGGAAGAAAAACTTTTGAAGCATAGAGAAACTAAGCCATGGAAAATTCCTGGAGCCAACAGGAAATCTTGTTCAAGGAATAGCAAGGAAGCCATTGTCACAGGTAGCAGAGTCCCTATGTATGGGCCATATGTTCTGAGCATAGATTTACTATATACTAAAATCAGTGAGCCCTGAGAAGCAGTTTCAGCAACCTTATATAGGTTGTAATTATATAGGTTGAATGAATCAAGGGAATTTACAGAAGACAGAAAGGGAAGGTAATTATTACACACCAAAGAACAGATGGCAGAAGGGAAAAGACCTATATCAGATAAAATAGGATATGAGCCCATGTGAGCTGTAGTTTTATATCTCAAGCTAGACTTTGCAAACTAACAAATTAATGCTATGAATAGAGTTGGATGTCTTCATTGATTTTTGCAGGCTGTGGCTAGTTATGTGACCTCCTTAACCTCAATAAATGGTTATAAGAAAGTTAAACTAAAAATTCTTTTCTCACAATACCTTATATTCAGTACTGTTTTTTAAGGACTTATCAATGTTGAAAGACCCTTGTGATTCTTTTAAAGGAAACTAGCCTGGCCTCTCACTGCCCATGGACTATGCATTGCTATTATCATCAACAAGAATTTTTTTAAATTTATTTTTCAAAGTTTTTTTTTTTGGTAGTTTCAGTTTTCACAGGTCATTTCTTCTTACTCTGCCCTAATAAACTTTTCCTTGTAGCATAGCATTTTAAGTGAAAACTACTGACAGCACATCTACACATATTCATGCAATGTATATTGCATTCCATACTCATAACCTAGTCTCTTCCACTAAGAATGTTTCTTTCTCATTTCTCCAGAACTGAGAATATTCCTTTCATCAGAATTTGACTTGGGGGCATGCTGGAGCCAGTTTGTCCCAGTTCAGAAGAACTGATTATTAAATTTTAATTGTAATTATTGCTGGGGAAATTGGCAAATGCTATATAAGTCAGTCTTGATGATTGTTTTCATAATTGTCTAGACCAGTGGTGTCAAACTCAAATAGAAACAGGATCCCTACGGGCCACACGTTGACTTAGAAACAAATTAACATTATCTGTGTTGTGTTACTTTGTATTTATCTTTATTAAACATTTTCTAATTACATTCTAATTTAGTGGACAGTGTTTAACTCCTCTTGTCTAGATTTAAGAAAGTCATAAAGAAAACCTAAAAGTGCTAGTTGGTTGTTCAGCATTTACCAGCTCATCCCTAGTTTGATTGGCAACTTTTTAGTATTGTTACCAATCACTGTATTATAGTCATTGTGTATATTATTCTTTTAGTTAAACTTTGTTCATTCAGCATCCCTTCATTATAAGTCTTCTCATGTTGGTCTGAAATTGTAATCATTGGTTATTGTTAACATGGTATCATTCCATTACACTTGTTTGTTCAGCCATTTTCCTATTGATAGGTACTCATTTGGCTTCCTGGTTTTGCTACTACAAAGTGTGTTATTATGGATGTTTTGTTTTTATGGATCTTCTATGTCACTGACTTTCTTAAGGGATACATCTTCACCTATTCCTTGTTTTCTGGAAGGATCTCACATTTAGAGTACTAATAGCCAAGTGAACGTTTGATCATTGTAATTCTTGTCATCTAGTGTAGACAGCCACTAGCCTTTGAGCCACAAAGACATATATCAAGTCCTACCTTGGATACTTGCTGTCTCTGTGACCCTGGACAAGTGGTTAACCTCTCAGCACTCTTAAGTAACTCTTAAATCTTAAGTTGCAGAGAAAGCACAGACCTGCATTGATAGACAGAGCTCAGCTATCTTTGTCAGTGAAATCACAGTTCTAGTCTCTGTCCCACTTGTCTCATTGTAGAAGTAGGAAGTACCCACCAGATAGGACTGAGGGCCATTTGGCATATTTCTTTTTTCCACAGGTTGCCTTGGTCAAATGATTCATCCCCAAGTGGCCGGTCTGCTCATTCTCAGAAAGCAGGCATAGTTTGTTCTAAGCCTTTCTAATGTGATGAAATCTGCCAGAACTTGTCCTCTGGGGAAGGAAAAGGTAGCAAGCATTTACTAATTGTGTATTATGCGCCAGATATTGTGGTAATAGCTTTATCTCACTGGAACCTTGCAGTAATCTTGGGAGGTTATTATTATTATTGTTATTATTATTAATCCTAGGAAATTATTATTATTGATCCTAGGAGGTCGGTGCTCTGTGATTATCCTCACTTTACAGCTAAGGAAATGGGGGCAGGCAGAAGTAAGCAGCTTGCCAGGGTCACCCAGCTATTATCTGAGGCTAACCTTGAACTCTGGCCTTCTTAATTCCAGGCCCAGTGTTCTTTCTACTGTGCCATCTGGCTTTCATTCCCCTGGCATTACCTCCATGCCAAGATGGGACATTAGAAGAGAACATTCTGGGGGTGTTTTTGGTTGTGTTCTCCTTCCCACTAGACTTTGAACTCTCCAGTTGGACCTCCCAGAGACCTTGCTATTTCACCCTGGCCCTCTGAGAGGGAAAAGGATAGATTGAGAAATATAAATAATATAAAAGAAAATGACATCAGTAAAAATAAGAACATAAATTCCTTGAGGGCAGGCACTGCCTCATTTTTGTATTTTTATCCCCAGTACTTAGGATAGTCCTAGGTACATATTAAGTACTTAATTTGTGATTTTTCATTCATTCGTTTTCATATATCCAAAAACAAATTTAATGGAATATTAAATCATCTTACTGTTACATAGTAAGCATTTGCAAAAAAAGACCACTATGAAAAACAATTGTAGGTAATGGACTCTCTTTTTTTTGTTCCTTTTGGTTACATTTTTTTCTTCTTTTTTTCTTTTTGGAGGGGGGAAGGTAGGGCAATTGGGGTTAAATGACTTGCCTAAGGTCACACAGCTAGTTTTTGTGTTAAGTGTCTGAGGTCAGATTTGAACACAGGTCCTCCTGACTCCAGGTCTGGGTTACATTATTAAAATGTTTTTTTACTTACTATTAGTTTACAGCATTCAGTTCTATAATTTTTTGAGTTCCACATTTTCTGCTTCTCCCCCTTCCCCCCATGGCAGCATGCAATCTGATATAGGTTCTACATATACCTTCACATTAAACATTAGTCAGATTATAAAGAATTATAACCACCATAATGAATAGTGAAAAAAGAGAGAGAGTAAGTAGTTTGCTACAATTTGTGTTCAGACCCTGTAATTCTTTCTCTGTGTGTGGATAGCCTTTTCCATCATTAGTCTTTTGGAATTGTCCTATGACCTTGCATTGTGGGGAAGAACCCAGTCTATCAAAGTCAGTCATCACAGGTACAATGTGTCTAATTGTGTACAATGTTCTCCTGGTTCTGCTCCTCTCACTCAGCGTCAGTTTATATAAGTCTCTCTAGGTTATTATGAAGTCCATCTGCTCCTCATTTCTTACGGCATAATAGTATTCCATTATATTCATATACCACAGTTTGTTTAGCCATTCCCAAATTGATGAGCATTCTCTTGATTTCTAATTTTTTGCCACCACACAAAGAGCAGCTATAAATATTTTTGTACATATGGGTCCTTTTCCCACTTGTATGATCTGTTTGGGATACAGCCCTAGAAGTGGTATTGCTGGCTCAAAGGGCGTACACATTTGTATAACCCTTTGGGCATAGTTCCAAATTGCTCTCCAGAATGATTGGATCAGTTCAGAACTCCACCAACAATGCATTAGTGTTTCAATTTCCCCACATCCTTTCTAGCATTTATCATTTTCCTGTTTTGTTATGTTAACCAATCTGATGAATATAGTACCTCAGAGTTGTTTTGATTTGCATTTCTCTGATCAGTATTGATTTAGAGCATTTTTTACATATGACTATAGATATTAATTTCTTCCTCTGAAAACTGCCTTTTCATATCCTTTGACCATTTATCAATTGGGGAATGACTTTTATTCTTAGGAGTTTGACTCAGTTCTCTGTATGTTTTTGAAATGAGACTTTTATCAGAGACACTGGTTGTAAAAATTATTTCCCAATTTTCTGCTTCTCTCCTAATCTTTGTTTTACTGGCCTTATTTGTACAAAACCTTTTCAAATTAATGTAACCAAAATTATCCACTTTGCATTTCGTAATGCTTTATATCTCATGTGGTCATAAATTCTTCCCTTCTCCATAAATCTGACAGGTAAACCATTCCTTGTTTTCCCAGATTGATAACAGTATCAGCCTTATATCTAAATTGTGAACCCATTTAGACTTTATGTTGGTATACAGTTTGAGATATTGGTCTGTACCCAATTTTCTGCCATGCTGTTTTCCAGTTTTCCTGTTTTTGTCAGATAGTAAGTTCTTATCCCAAAAGCTCGAGTCTTTGGGTTTATCAAACAGTAGATTACTATAATCATTGACTATTGCATCTTGAGTACCTATTCTATTCCACTGATCTACCATACCTCAACCATTACCAATTAGTTTTGATGACTCCTGCTGTATAATACAGTTTAAAATCTGGTGTGACTAGGTCACCTTCCATAGTTATTCTTTTCATTAATTCCCTTGATATTCTGAACTTTTTGTTCTTCCAGATGAATTTTGTTACTGTTTTTTCTAGCTCTATAAAATAATTTTTGTTAGTTTGATTGGTATGGCACTAAATAGGCAAATTAATTTAGGTAAGATTGTCATTTTTATTATATTAGCTTGGCCTAACCATGAGCAATTCATTTTTTTGGTTATATCTTAAATTTCAAATTGTCTCCTTCCCCATCCTGCATTTGATAAGTCTACCCTTTGATTCACATTTATAAATATATGTAAAACCTTACTATGCAAATTCCTGTTCATCAGTTCTTTCTCTGTAGGTGGATAGCATCTTCCTTCATAGGTCCTTTATAGATGAGCTGAGTGTTTATAGTACTCAGAATAACTTGCTTGTTTGCAATTATTCTTTGAACAATATTGCTGCTACTGTATACAGTGTTCTCTGGTTTCTGATCACTTTACTTTTCCTTAGTTCATACAAGTCTTTATATATTTTTCTAAAATCAACTAACTCATTGTTTCTTAAAGTACAGTAGTATTGCATCATAATTATATGCCACAACTTGTTTAGCCATTCCGCAATTAGTGGGCATACCTTCCATTTCTAGTTCTTTACCACCTCAGAGAATTGCTATAAATATTTTATTTTATTTTTTGTTTTTTTTGGGGGGGGCAGTTAGGGTTAAGTGACTTGCCCAAGGTCACACAGCTAACTTTTGTGTTAAGTGTCTGAGGTCGGATTTGAACTCAGGTCCTCCTGACTTCAAGGCTGGTGCTCTATTCACTGTGCTGCCTAGTTGCCCTCTATAAATATTTTAGAACATATTGTCTTGTCCTTTTATTGCTGATCACCTTGAGAAACAGACTTAAGGTGGTCAAAGTTTTATAACCCTTTAGGTGTAATTCTGGATTACTTTCCAAAATGGTTGAATCAATTCTCAGTTCCACTAAGCAGTCCCAATATTAATGTCCCAATTTTTCCCCAGCTCCTCCAACATTTGTCATTTTCCCCTTCTATCATTTTAGCCAATTTGATAGATGTGAGGTGGTACCTCAAAGTTCCTTTAATTTGTGTTTCTCTAATCAATAATGATTTAGAGCATTTTTGTCTTATGACTATATATATAGCTTTGATTTCGTCTTCTAAAACCTTTAACTATCCTTTAACTATCAATTGGGGGGCGGCTTAACACAAAAACTAGCCGTGTGACCTTGGGCAAGTCACTTAACCCCAACTGCCCTCCAAAAAGCAAAAAAAAACCCCAAAACAAAAAAAAACCTATCAATTGGGAAATGACTCATATTCTTGTAAATTTGAATCATTTCTTTATATATTCAAGATTATGAGACCTTTATCTGAGAAACTGTCTATAAATTTTTGCCCCAATTTTCTGCTTTTCTTCTCATCTTGGCTACATTGGTTTTATTTGAATAAAAACTTTTTAATTGAATATAACCAAAATTACCCATTTTATATGCCACAATGCTGTCTTGTTTATTCATAAATTCTTCTCTTATCCATAAATCTGATAGGTAATATGTTCTGTGCTCTTCTGATTAACTTATGATATCTCCCTTTATGTCTAGGAAATGTATCCATTTTGACCATATCTTGGTAAGTGGTGTAAGATATTGGTCTATACCTAGTTTCTGTGAGGCCGCTTTCTAGTTTTCCTAAAAATTTTTACCAAATGGTGAGTTCTTACCCCACTGGTCTCTTTTAAAAATTAAAAATGGATAAAAGAAAGGACACTGATATAAACTACTATCATTTCCTTTAAAAGTTTAAATGATATAAATCAAACAACATAATGAGTTCAAAAGAACCAACATGCTCCTTGAGCCAGAGAACATTTAGTCTCTTTACCCACTAGAGAGATAGGAAAACCAAGGCAAACATTGAGTTAGAACAAACTTGTTTGTAAAATTTATCCAAAGGATGGTGGAAGATTATAAGCAATGTTATTTTTTAAAATAGTTAAGAAAAAAAAACAAGTTTTCAGAAAGCTTAGACAGATTCGACTGAAAGCCATCTAAAGGTCATTTAGGAGTGAAACTAAAAGGACATCAGAGGAAAAGTAGACAAGATCCCCATGAGGACTCTACCAAGAGAGCCAAGGTTGTACTTTATGAGGAAGTGCAAACAGCCCTGAAAGAAAAGCTGAGAAGAGCAGAGCCTCTGGCCTAGACCTAGACAAAGGATGGGTCCTACTTGAAGCAGCAGTTTTGAGGATATTGAAGGGAAACCAAGTAACCAAGTCCAAAAACCCTTTATTTACCTCTCCAAAGAAAACCTGTGAACCATCCTTTAACTGTAATTTCCTTTTATCTTTTGTTTTCATTTGTAGCAAGAATGTAAATATTGATATTGTTTGGTTTCCCCCTAGTTGTATGTCGAGTCATTGGTCATATGACAAGGCTCTAGAATTTAGGGGACCATTAACTGAATTAATGCTTATTGATGTCTAAAAATCATGTGATTCTTCGCCCTCTCTCTCCCTTTTTCCAGTCCACCCTACCCCCTACCACCATCACTGCTAATGTGTAAGAGACTGCTTAGAGGCATCTACTGCCAAGTAAATTGCAAATTTACTTTGCAAAGTATACTTGGAAAATACTGCAACTCTTGTCAAAACCAAATTCAATTACTACCTCCTCTACAAAGTACATTAAATCATTCCTGAATTCCCCAATTGTTAACAAACACTGCCCACCCATTACTTTGTAAATATTTTATATTGAATTGTGTGGTTGTTTTTTCACAGTAAAATGTAAACTTCTTAAAGAGTGGGATTATTTCATTTTTCTCTTTATGCCCCTGGTGCCTAGCACCATAATTTGTGTGTAATAAATGTTAACTGACTAGAACTCTCTGGAAATGAATAGATCTCTGTGACAACTTCCATCTCCAGGAGAGCAACCTGATCAAGACATACGGTCCCCAGTTTCGGGGGGACGGAGCCAAGATGGTGGCGTAGAAGCAGCAAAGTTCCACAGCTCCCACACAACCACCCTAAACACCCATAAAATATGACCCCAGACAAAGTCTAGGACTCTCAGACTCACAAAAATACAGAAAACACATCTCTCGCTGAAGGCAGCTCGGCAGCAGGGGCTCATCGCGGCAGGCTGGGAGCCGAGACCAGCCCAGCCTGAAACGGAAATGTGGCCAGGCCAGGCCCCAGGACAGTCAGGAGGAGCTGAGCCACAGCCAGTCTACAAGAGAGAAGATCTACCGCACCTCCAGCAATTCCATGTGAACCAAGGCGTGAAAAACAGGGATTGGAGAGGGGCAGCTCGGCAGTAAGGGCTCATCCCGGCAGGCGGGGAGCCGAAACCAGTTCAGCCCAAAATCGAATGGCCAGGCCAGGCCCCAGGGTGGTCAGGAGGAGACGAGCCTCCCAAGCCGCAGCTTGAGTCTACTTCAGAAAAGATCTATCGCACCTGAGGCGATCTTCACGTCTAGCAAACCAGGATTAGAGATGGTCAGTGAAAGTGAAACTTTGAAATTTAATTTGGGGGAGGAAAAGCAGTTCGGTTAATCTGCCCCCAGGGCAAGGAAGCAGTGGGGGAAGGGCAGGAACTGCTGTAACTGGCGGCTGCCCACACTGGGCTGCTTCAGAGCCCCTGGCCTGCAGACCCCATACAGGGACTGAGTGGATTGATCAGGGCCAAGTGCTCTTGCGTTGAGCGGCCTGGATCCAGATTGTGGTCTTGGGTGGTGGTCCTGGGGTGCCGCTTTCAGCAAGACAAAGCTGGGGGGACGGCAACACCCCCCCAATAACCCCAGCAGCTGGGAAAACCCCAGCGATTTGGAACAGAGCTTTCCCCCCTGGAAGCAGAGTTTCACAGAGCTAAAAAAAAAAA
>JAQQSW010006086.1:0-14031 GCA_028646575.1 Pseudocheirus occidentalis | reverse complement strand
CCTGGAACTCAAGGATCAGCCAGGCCACCAACAAACAAAGTCCCATTCTGTTCATGTCTTCAGTCAGCTTCACTGAGGAGCCAAATCCAAAATCTGTCTTGACTCTCTAAAATTCTTCCTTATAAGCACTGGCCTTCTCCCAAGTCAACAGGGGAGTTCACATCTTTTCACCAATGGACTGAGTTCTATACTTAGCCCTAAGTATCTGATCTACTTAGCCCTAAGTATCCTATCCACTTAGCCCTAAATATCCAACAAATTGATTACCATTACAACAGGTCTGTTGACAGACTGCCTATCATTGAGAACCAGTCTCCCTAAATTCAGGGATGTTCACCCAACATCTGATGGCTTCAGGGTTCTGAAGTTTTCCTCTACACTAACTCCTAAGTAGCTTTTACTAAGTCGTAGAAGAAATGTCTTCAGAGTCAAAATTGGGAATTCTCTAACCTTGGGTAAGAGACAGAAAAAGCATTCAGTTCTGAGAGAGGGAGAGAATTTTGGAATAGATTTAGAGACACTAGCATGGGGTAAGGTGGGGGTCAGGAAGGAATTCAGTGTGTCAGATCATCTTGTAGTTTCCAATCCAATCCTTTATGCATTTATTAATCACCTATGGTGTATAAGGTGATAATAAAAACAAAAAATTATCCCTTAAATATGTCACATTCGTATTTATAGCAGCTCTTTTTGCAGTGGCTAAGAATTGGAAAATTTTCCTTTATGTGAATCTTCTCATACAAAATAATATGGAAATATTTTAGGTAATTGCAAATGTATAACAATCAACTTAATTTAATCACATTCAAAATAAAAATACCCAAAGTCACATGATACAGAAAAAGTATTTGAAAAATATAAATCCAATTATGCCAAAAACTCTATAAATAATAGGTACGGAGGGATCTTTCTTTAATATCATAAGAGTTATTTATCTAGAACCAAAAGCAAGCATCATATGCAATGAAGGTACACTAGAAGCCTTCCAAATAAAAGAAAGATAGCAAGAATGTCCAGTCTCCCTTCATCTCATTTAAAAGTTCTCAAAAATGCTAGCAGTCACAATAAGGCAAGAGAAAGAAATTAAAGATATAAAGATAGACAAAGGATAGGTAAAACCATTCCAATTAGCTGATAATATGATGGTTTAATTAGACCAGTGGTTCTCAACCTTCCTAATTCTGTGACCCTTTAATACAGTTCCTCATGTGGTGGTGACCCCCAACCATAAAATTATTTTCGTTGCTACTTCATTACTGTAATTTTGCTACTGTTATGAATTGTGATGTAAATATTTGATATGCAGGTTGTATTTTCATTGTTACAAACTGAACGCAACTCACAGGTTGAAAACCGCTGAATTAGAAAATCTTAGGGAATCAACGAAGAAACTAATTGAGACAACTCTCTGATTTTGGTAACACTGCTCTCTCTTGTTTCTTCAAAGTCCTCTGCCAAGGCTTTATGTTAAAACTGCCAGCCGGGAGTATCCCTCAAGGCTTTGTCCTGGGCCATCTTCTCTTTTTTCTTTATATCCTTTCACTCAACGATATGATCAGCTCCCATCATTTTAACTGTTACCTCTAAGTTGATGATTCTCAATCAAAATATTTGGTTTTGTTTTTTCTTCTCAACTCCAACCCCCCATTGTCCAATTGTCTTTTGATTATTGGACCTGGATGTTACATATATATCATCATCACTTAGTGATATGATAGGCACTTAGTATAGTATAGCACCTGATAGGCACTACATGTATGCTTATTCCCTTCCCTGTGTTAAGCCCATTTGCTATTCCTCCCTT
Source organism: Pseudocheirus occidentalis (assembly GCA_028646575.1). Classification (NCBI taxonomy): domain Eukaryota; kingdom Metazoa; phylum Chordata; class Mammalia; order Diprotodontia; family Pseudocheiridae; genus Pseudocheirus; species Pseudocheirus occidentalis. The sequence goes on along the minus strand of JAQQSW010006086.1, from coordinate 12,227 downwards.
GTACGGAAAACTAGATGTCATATATCTGTGTCTTTGTCCTGGCTGAATTCTATGCCTAGAGTTCTTTCTTTAGATTCCCAATCTGCCTTTAGAAAACCTTGGTTCCCCTCAAGGTTCAGTTCAAATGAATTCCTTCTGTAAGAGACTTTTCCCTTTTCCTCCATTTGCTAGGGCCTTATTCTCTAGGTAAAACTTTTACCTAATCTCTCTCTATTTTTTTAATGTACCTTTTACTATTTACATGTCTCCTTCGTTAGAATGTAAGCTTCTTGAAGGCAGGGATTGGTTTTGTTTTTCTTTGTATCCTTAGTCTCAGTAGGAATTTAGCCTTTATCCAAGAAAATATGTAGAAAGAAAAGAAGAGAAATCAGGGCAAAGTCCTCCGTAACACCTATATCAAAGGGGCAGATGATTAGCTGGTGAAGGAAACTGAGAATCAGTCATGTTTATAGGAGGTTAACCAGAAGAAAGTATTGACAAAACCCAGAGAAGAGAGAGTGCCCAGTATGATGAAGTGGTTAAGAGTATCTGAAATTACAGGGAAGTCAAAAAGAGTAAGGATAAGAAAGGGCCCTAAAAAGACTTAGCAATTAAGAGAAGGAGATGAAGAGGGAGGGGTGGGGAGGGAGAGAGAGAGAGAGAGAGAGATGGAAGACAGAGGGAATGAGCAAGGGAGAGAGAGAGACACAAAATTCCAATGGATTGCTAAATGAGTTTAATATACATTTCATATACATAGCCAGTCACATCTACACTAAGAAGAATCATTATCAGCTTTTTAGGATGAAATTTGTTAATGCAATTAATTAGGCCTTGACTGGCTTCTAAAAGAATGCATTCTTATTTGCATTATTGTAAAATTATGTACATTATTCTCATAGCTTTTCTTCATTATGTATCAGTTCACTAAAGTGTTCCCATATTTTTCTGAATTCTTCATAATCATTATTTCTTATAGCACAATGATATGTCAATAAATCCACACACAGCCATTTACTCAACCATTATTTCAATGAGGGAGAACCTACTATTTCTAGTTTTTTACTACCACAAAAAGTGCTGCTATAATTTTTTTTGAGAACTACAACATATTTATTAAGTATTTATTAAGGGAAAACGATTTAAAAAGTGAACACTAAAATTTTTGTGAATACAATTTATTCATATTAGACTCTCCCTCTTTATTTGGTTTGCTTGGAATATGCTCAGTTTTTGAATTGTTTGGTCAAAGGATAGGAGCAATTTTCTTGCATAATTTCAAATTGTGTTTTGAAAAATATTGAACCAATTTTTACCAATAATGTATTAGTATTCCTCTCTTCCCATGTTTCTTCCAAAATGGACTATTGGTATCTTTTTTTTTTTGTCACTCTAAGATGTGTGAGATGAAACTTCAGAATTGTTTTAATTTAGGTGAAGCTATTGCATTTTAAAGACATAGAGGGTGAAACTATGTATATTTGCCCATCTCCCTTGGAAGTCTCTTAAAAAAGTCCTCTAAAAAGGCATCCTCTCTCTCAAAGGGATTTACAGGATTAAAGAAGTTCTAGCTGGCATTTTGGAGAAAACAGAGGTTGTATAGAATTAGTTTTGCTATTGATCCTGTCCCCAAGACACACTGCATTTAAGAGGGTAATGATCTCTTAGGCATCTTATTACAAATGACTCTGACATATGATAAGGACTGGTGACTGATATGGAAGTATCACCATCTGTGCTGTGGCACTGATGTCCCTTGTTCTGTTCCTGCTCATCATCACAATTTCATAATGGGGTAGTCACTGTGAACCACAAAGACTTTGCAATATACATCAAATGGACCAGATGATGAAGATAAGTGATTTAATTCTTCCAAAGGGGAAGAGGAAGTTTTAGTCCTCTTAGTGAATTTTTCAGGGGCTATCATAATGCTTTTATCTTCCTTCCTGCCTTCCTTCCTGCCTTCCTTCCTGCCTTCCTTCCTGCCTTCCTTTCTTCCTTCCTTTCTTCCTGCCTTTCTTCCTTCCTTCCTTCCTTCCTTCCTTCCTTCCTTCCTTCCTTCCTTCCTTCCTTCCATCCATCCATCCATCTATCCATCTATCTCTATATTACCAGTTAGGCTTGGTTTGTTTTTTCCTAAAAAGGCAATGAAATCACCCTCAAGACTTAATTGGGTCAGGGAAACCACTGATATTGCTTACCAGTTGTAATGCCATGCATGAGCAGCTTCCCAAAAGAATGCTACTGTGACTAGCTTTTAAAGTTCTGATTACACAGTATAATGAACACTCTATTTATTCAAGAAAAAATCAAGGCAAACATTCACAACAAATCACAACATAATATTCACAACATTATATCTTATCACAGAAAATCATAATATAGTGTTCACAACAGTTTATCATTAAAATGGCCACATAGTTTTCACCAAAGTGGTCACAGTATTTAGAACAAAGTACAGAAGGACAATCATCTAGTATCCCTAAGGAGGTTTGCTTCCTTACTTAATCATTTAATCATTTCACAATTGAAGTCAGTCTTACACTCATGGGGCAATCATAGGTTAAGTTAATTAGTCACTTATCTAGCAATCAGTCACTAGTATTGTTAATTACTAAATACAACCATTAGAAAATTATACAAACCCTCCACCCCTCAGTGTCTAGTAAACATCAGTTTCATCACACATTCAGTGTTCAAGGAGAGGCCTTTTCTTCATCTTAACTGGGGTGGACTCTCAGATTCCCTGGCTCCCTTTCCATGGTCCCAGCTCCTACCTGAATCCACCAAATTTTCACCTGGATTCAGAGGTAGACAGCTCCCAGGTCCTTGTCCAGTCCTCTGGGCAGTTATTGCTACAACCAAGCCACAAAAAAACAAAGTCTTTTCCTGGTCATGCTTCTTCAGTCTTCTAGCAGTTCTACTGGCACTAGGACCCAGTAGAAACCTCAGCCTTCCAGGTGGCCTTCTTGGCAGCAACTTCAGCCTTCACCAGATTCTGGTCTCATAGACAACTCCAACTCAGTTCTCAGTCCAGTCAGTAGCAGGTCAGTTTCCAGATGCTGGGAAAATTCTTCCTCCTCTACCAGGATCCCACCTCTTACACACACACACACACACACACACACACACACACACTCACACTCACACTCTCGCACACCTGCACACCCGCACACTTGCACACCCGCACACTCGCACACACACACTCACACACACACACACACACACACACACACACACACAGGTTTCCTGTCTCAACCAACCCCTTCCTGTTATGTGAGCAACAGGAGACAGAGTTCACACCTTCTGTTTCTTTCACAGAGGTACTTAGCCCTTAGTTATTTAGTTACTAAGGGCTAAGTACCTGGTTACTTGACATAACAAAAAAGGGGTCTTCAAATTTAAACTAATCAGTCAACTAAGGCATAAAAATCTACCATATTTATTGTCTCAAGAAGTTTTTTACTTGATTCTCTAGGATTCTCTAAATATATCATCATATCATTTGCAGAGTGATAGTTTAGTCTCTTCTTTTCCTAATTTGATTCCTTTGCTTTCTTTTTCTTCTTTAATTGCTACTGCTAACATTTCTAGTACCAGATTGAATAAGAGGGATGATAGTGGATATCCTTGTTTCACCCCTGACCTTATTGGAAATGCTTCTAGTTTATCCCCAAAACACTAATAAATTGTTGGTGGAGTTGTGAACTGATTCAACCATTCCAGAGAGCAATCTGGAACTATACCCAAAGGGCTATAAATAATTGCATAATTGACCCAGTAATACCACTTTTGGGGTTGTATCCCAAAGAGATCATAGAAGTGGGAGGAAGACCCATATGTACAAAAATATTTATTGCAGCTCTCCTTGTGATGGCGAAAAACTGGAAATTAAGGGGATGCCCATTAATTGGGGAATGGCTAAACAAGTTGTGGTATATGAATGCAATGGAATACTATTGTGGTATAAGAAATGGGGAAGAGAGGCTTTCTTGGAGAGGCTTATACAAACTGATGGTAAGTAAGAAAAGCAGAACCAGAAAAAATTTGTACACAATCACAGATACATCATATGTATGACGACCAGCTTTGATAAACTTGACTCTTTTCAGCAACACACAGGTATAAGACAACTCTTCTCAGGATGGAAGGAGATGTCTACATTCAGAGAAAGATCTAGAAAGAACAGAGTTTAAATGGAGTCTAAAGCAATCTACATGCTATCCTTTTTTTTCCATGTTTAGTTTTGTTTCTTTTTCCCCATTATTCACTCCATTGGTTACAACCCTTCTATACAACCAGACTAATGTCTAGTGTGAAAGTATTTGCAGATCTTATACTTGATTGTATGCTGCCATGGGCCAGGGGGTAGGGGCAGGGCGGGGAGAGAGAGAGAGAGGGGAGAAAATTTGAAACTCAAGGGATTGTGGAACTGAATCTTGTAACTAAAAGTAAATAAACAAATCAATTTAATTAAAAAAAGACCCTACCATATGAGTAAGTCAGTGCTCTCCAGGACTGATGGAATCCCTGTTCCCATGAACATGATTAGTTTTGTGATTAGGCATTCCTCCCTATAGAGGGGAGGGGTGTGGTGCTCAGCCAATTCAATGCTGTTCTTTGCTGAATATCCTCTTACACTGATGAATATCCAGTTGTTAAGTAAATTTTTTTTTTGTTAAGTGTCATACAGTTTGAGTCTTGTTTTGTTCTAATTCTAAGTCCTAAGAACCACACCATCCTGAATCAAGCCTAGTTAAGAATATGGTGCTGTATTGATTCTTTTCCAAGGATTTTTTTTAAATTCATGATCATTCCATTTAGTCACTCTTTTATTCTTTTCTTAATGTATATTCATAAAGAGATGATGCTTTCTCTGAGCACTACTCACCACCCCTCACCCCCATATTGTCGTTAATTGCTTGTTATTCTTTCACCTACTCATTATTCAGGATATACTTAGATTTGATTTAGGTCTATATCATTTATTTGTGTTCTCTGTATTAATGAATATTTATTATATTATAATCTTTAAAAGATGTGCTTAATATTTCTGCCTCTTTACATGAGAGTTAAGTATATTATTGGATGGATGGATGGATGGATGGATGGATGGATGGATGGATGGATGGATGAAGCATTTATTAAGTACTTACCATGCACCGGGCATTATGCTAAGCACTGGGAACATAAATACAAGCAAACAAGACAAACTTTATCTCAAGGAGCTGACATTCTAATAGAAGGGAACATGTAAAAGGAAACTGGAAAAGTTCAGATATAGGCAGCATGATAAGGAAATGGTCAAGAAATGGTACAGAGTTCTAATTCTGGGCAAGAAATGGCAACGCCTTATCTACTCTTTCTTGTATATCTATATTATATATATGTATATATGTTTATACATACATGTATTTTATATAAGCACACGTGTATTATATATATGTGTGTTTATACATACACATCTATATAATACAGATACATACACAATGCATATATACATGCACACATTTTATGTGCACACGTACATACAAGGGCACATTCAGATGGGCACACCCACAATACACACATGCCTACACCCAAACACATGCACACACAAAATGCACACACACGTATACACACATGCATGCATGCATGCAGGTACATACAAAAGCAGCTCAGTGCCACAATGGTTGGAGTGCTAGGCTTGGAGTCAGGAACACTGGAGTTCAAATCTGGCCTCAGACACTTACTAGCTGTGTGGTGTTGGGCACTTAACCTCTCTGTATGTCTCCATTTCTTCAGTTGTAAATGTAATTTATATTTATAATATAATGTGCTTCCCATGGTTATTGTAAGGATCAAATGAAATATTAGTAAAGTGCTTAGGGATGGCACATAGAAGGCCCTGTATAAATGCTGGCTGTTGTAATTGTTATTACTAGTACTGGAGGCCTCTGGGGCAGAATAAAAGGTTGTGGTGGTCAGCATATGAGGATGGTGACTGGAGAGTTGATGGCGTGGTGAGGAGATGGATGGTTCTAAGGTCTGGTTCTAGGCAAATAAGGGAAAAACTCATCTAAGAAAGCTGAAGGATTGCAGATCAAAATCCATACTTGAGCTAATGTTTCCATTTTTAATATGCTTTGCTATGAACCTTTCAGATTAATTTCCCCAACAGTCTGTTCTGTGTAAAAAGAGCGTACAAAAGACCAAATCTGAACTCAGATGTTCCTGACTCCAAGCCTAGCACTCCAACCGTTGTGGCAGTAAGCTGCTTTTATAAATACATTCATATACACACACATGCACATATGTGTATACGTGTGTGTATATGTACACACAGATGTTTATGCAACCATAGGTATATAAAATCTATATTTATATATACATTTATGTAAGCATGTATGAGCATATGTATGCATGTACATATGCATGTGTATATAGTTATGTATATGTGTCTTTCTTGTATATCTATATTATATATATGTATATATGTTTATACATACATGTATAAACGTATGTATGTGTATGGATTTTCTATTAGATTTATCTGGTTCTCAAAGTTCTGAAAGAGAACTTTAATTTCTACAATTACTGTGTTATTTCCTAGTTCTTCTTGTGTTTTCTTTCATCAGAATATAAGTCTTGAGCTGGGAGAGATCTCAGATGCCATTTAGTCCACTCCCCTCATTTTACAGATGAGGAAGCCAGGCCCATGGAAGTTGAGTGACTAGCCCAAGGTCACTCAGGTGGGATTTAAACTTAAGTCTGCTGACTCCAGACTCAGAAAATTAGCAAAGAAACCTTGTAGACCTAAAGTAAATTTTCTAAAGAAGCACAAATGCTATTAGTGGAAAAAATTAAGTCCAGGTAGGAAATGTGTAGCTGGGGCACAAGTTTGGAAGGATAGCTCATGCATTGGAATCTGTGGGATTCCTAGGCCTGATGCTACTCTGAAGGACATACGTTGTTAGTAGCTAATTCCAAAAATGGCTCTCCTGGTTCCATGGTTATGGAGGTCTCTGTTTGCAGTATCTACTTCAGTTAGAGTCCTTGACTATAATACTATTTATTCCCAATGAGAAGAATGTCTCTCACTTGCTCTTTAAACTCTTTTAGTTAAAGCCTAGCATCTTTTTATAGTACGTTCAGTAATGCAGCAAGCCTTACACTCAGGTACAGAGAGGCAAAAGACTTCCCTAGGGAGGGTGAAAAACCTGTGAAGTTTTTATCCTCTTTGTTTCTTCCAGATTTTCAGCTAACTAGGCTTAAATTGCTGAAAAGAAGGAAAGAAGAAAATAAACACTTATTAAATGCCTATGTGCCAAGCACTTATTAAGTGCCTGTTATGTGCCAAACACTTTACAAATGTTTTCTCATTTAATCCTCATAATAGCTCTGATAGGAAAGTACTATTAGCATCTCTTTTTCATTGGAGGAAACTGAGGCAAACAGTGACTTGCCCAGGATCTCATCCTATCACATAGTGTCTGAGGCAGCTTTTGAATTCAGGACTTCCTCACTCCAGGAAGACTCAGGAAGGTCTTGATTCCAAGGCTCTATCCATTGCATCACCTGGCTTGTTGTTGTCCTTCATTCTCAGAGGACCAAAATGACATCACTATGCTAGGGGTCAAGTTTTAGTGTATCAGACCATTATGAATTTGGAATGCTCTACCACAGGTTGGGCACAAATAATCCATGTGAACATTTGGAGTGGACTCTCTAAATTTTCCCATCACCTGGCTACTTCTAGAAGATATATCAGTGTCATTTCCAGGCTTTTTAAAACAAAGAGCCAAGATCATTCCTAATTAAATAGCTAGTGCCTTCATGGTTAGTTTCATATTTGAACACAACTTCTTGCGTGGTTGGAGGTCTCTCCTGAGACCTCACTCACTCTAGCATATAGTGGTCATTCCCAAAGCCCTTCTATTTGTCTATTCTATTTGTGAGGCTGATAACTTTGTGCAACTCTGTCTCACTTAAAGCCAATTCATGCATCATTCACTATTTTAGTCAAACACTGTGATGTTTTGGTCCTTTTCCAAAAGGAAGGATGAGCAACAACAACCTAAATTGAATGCCTCTGCTTTGGAAATTGCATTCCTAACAAACTAACAGAATTCCCTGGGTTAGGGATCCCTGATTTATCAAACCCTTTCAGCTCTTCCATTCAAATGTGTGGTTGAGGGTAAAGGAAAGAAAGACTAAACTCGGTGGTCTAGATTTTCTTTTCCAACTGCCTAGCTACATTCCTTCCTTTATTATGTATATGTGACCAGCAAAGCTTAAAGCCTTTTCAGGCTTTTAGCTTTCTTACATATTAATTGCTCTTTAAGCCTTTGATAGAATTCAGTGGAAAAATCTGTCTAGACCAGGGTTTGGTTTTGTTTCCTACCTTTCAGTTCTTTATTTATTGCTCTTTCAATTCTCTTCCCCCCCCCCCCCCTCTCCTTCCCTCCCTCCCTTTCTCTCTTTTGCTAATTTGGGTATTTTATAGCATTGTAAGTAGTCATCCATTTCCATTTGCTGGCATAAAAATTCTGTATACTAGTTACTAATACTTAGTATTTTCTCTCTTCATTGTGAATTAACTTTATTTTATGTTTTAGTAATTCGATTTTCATCTCTTTTGTCTCTGTCTCTATGTCCCTCCCTTTGTGTCTTTCTCTGTCTCTACCTTTGTTTCTGTGTTTCCATCTTTGTCTATTCATTTATACAGATTCTTCCACATGCTAAATTGACTGTGGGGATAGTGAGATTGGCTGATACTTCCATTCACTCAATTTTAAGTATAGTTATATAATTATTATATTATATAGCTTTACATATATATTTAAATGTATATATGTAATATATATTTATGTATATAGAAATATATACATAAATTTATATAAATATAGCATTACATTCTATACAGTTCCCCTGAGCACTAGATTCAGCATATGATGGTCTAAGTGCTCAACCATTACCACACCTCTTCTCATAGCCTTCTGCAGTAGGTTCCTTAGCTTTAGTTCAAAGCTGTAGGCCTTGGCTCCGTCCCATTAGCAGGTTGTTAGGAACTTCATGAGTCCTCACATGTGCCTACACCTGTTAAATTGCCAGGTCAACTGGCTCAGACATTGATATACAGCCACCTTGAGGAGTTGCATCTTTAGTATATTTACAAAGTTGAGAGCAGTTTTCCTGAGGCTCCCTAGTCATCTCAACAAAGAAATGCTAAACATACTGCACTTATAAACATCCATTTGACAAATCTGAATTTGAAACAGGTTTCAGTAACTTAAATTATGATTAACAATATAATCTGTTGGGAGGCTGATACTTCAACTCTCTAACCTAGTTTGTAGAATTACTAATATGGCATTTTTCATCTCACTTTGCTTCTGTATTGTCCAGATAACTTCCTATATGTATTTGCTGGTAAATCATTAAGCCTTGGGCCAATCCTCTTGCAAGGTCCATTCTTTCCAAAAAGACTAAAGAAGTTCACAAGGACTCTTCAGTGCCAATGTTCAACTCCAAACCAATAGGATCCAGTAATCCCAGACAGATGTCTCAGACTGGTAAGCAGGGGAAGGATCACCAATTCAGTTCATGTTTTCTACCCTGGGATCAGTAGATAGGAAACACTGAAAACTGTGCAATTGAAAGATGAAAAAGAGAGTGACTGGCTGAGTTTTCCCATCTACATGGAAGTGGATGCAGTGGGTTTCACTTTAAACAAACCCATGTTTTTTTGGGAGAACAGACCCCAAAATCTGAAATTGTTTTAAAAAGAAATTTATTAGGTCATTTGGTAAAGGAGGGTGAACTGGGAAGGAGTTTTGGCTCTGGAAGGTTTATGTTATATAAGGTACTGCACATGAATCACATACACACAGTTAAGCAAAGTTGCCAAGAAGGCAACTTGAAAGCCAGGTAGATTGAGATAGCTATGTGTAACTGCATACATTTAATAAAATTTTGGTGGAGCCAAAACACAAGGAAACCCAAAGCTTGGGGAACTCATCACAATACCTGGGCATGGTAATCCAAAACAATATGGCTTAGAAGTGGAACCAGGGTGTGGGAGAACCTTAAATGCCTCGTGGTAACCTCCAGCATTTCTAGATAACATTGGGGTCAAGCAACATTTTGGGTACAGATAAACTTTAATCATATAAGGTTGGATTTCAATTGCTTAATAATATTTCTCACATTAGGCATCCTCAAAGGCCAGGTTATGCACAAATATCCTTATTGATAATACTATATAAGTATCTACCAAATCAATAGTCCTCAATAAGAATCTTAATCAACAATTGTGCAGTGATTTTTCTAATAACCGATGGTCATGGTGGCTGTCACCATGGATACCTGCTTTGGAAAGGATCTCAGTGGTCCTTGGGTACAACCCACAAACCCCAAAAGAATCCTTGCTACTATATACTTGACAAGTAGTCAACCACTATCTATTTAAAGACATTCGAGGAGAGAGAACCCACCATTTCTCAAGGCCATCTATACTACTTTCAGTTTGAATTATTAGCAAGTTTTTTCCTGACATGAATCTTAAATGTTCTACTTTGCAACTTCTACCCATTTAATTCAGGTTCTTCTCTCTGGATACAAGTACAGTGGAAGGAATACTCACTCTGAAGTCAGAGGACCATTTTTCAAATCCTGTTCCTCACGCTATGTGACCTTAGACAAGTCAACGTATCTGGGCCTCAGTTTTGTACTAGAAGGCTGCTCACTCTAGAACTATGCTGCTATACTGTTAAGTCTAATTCTTCTTATAGGAAGTAATTCTTCACATATATGAAGCAAGTTATCTTTCTCCCTTTAAAACTCCTCCCCCTCCTTTCTCTGGGTTAAATGTCCTTAGTCTTTTCAACTGATCTTCAGTAATGCGATTGCCTCTTCAGTCTAAACTGTCATGCCTAGTGCTAAAGATCATACTCTAGATGGGGTCAGATTTGTTTATAAAAGCTGTACGTCTCATTGCATCCCAAGATTGTATTAACTTTCTTCGTTGCCACATCACACAGATAACTCATATTGACCTTGCAATCCATTAAAACTTCCAATTTTTTTTTCCAAACTGCTGTCTTACTAAGGTTCTCCCATATTATACTTAGCCATTTTTTTCAAACCCATTTTTTATCCCTATTAACATTTATTCTTATTAAGCCTAGCATTTTAAACCAGCATTTCTCAAAGGGTGGTCCAAGGACCACTGGGGGATCCTCAAGACCCTTTCAGGAGGTCTATGATGGGGAATAGAAGGGAAAAACAATAAGAATTTAAATAGTGTCTATTATGTGCCATACACTATGTTAAGTGTCTTATGAATATTATCTCATTTGTTACAACAACCCTGGAAGGTAAGTGCTGTTATTATTCCCATTTTACTGTTGAAGAAACTGAAGTAAATAGTTAAGATTTAATAGAGGTTAAATACTTGCCCATGGGCACAGGATTTGAACTTGGTCAGAAAGACTGTGGGTCCAGCACTCTGTCAGTTGTGCCACCTGGCTGCCAATGAGGTCAAGAGTATTTTCATAACAATACTAAGATATTGTTTGCCATAGAAAATACTCCTCCCTTTTCCAACTCTATGTGTATGTGAAGTTGGATTTTCTTTATTTCAAAAACTACATATCACAACATTGAGTGCTGAAACAGATATGTGAATCTAGCTGTTTTCTGTGAAGCCAGACATTTGAAAGGTTTGGAAAACTATGTAAAAAAAACTTACTTAATTTTTTGGGGGGAAAATGTAGTAATTTTTCATAATTATATTATTATGTTGACATGTAATAGATTTACTATTGTTATTTTAAAATGAATAAAAAATATATAGTTAAATTGGACAGTTTAAATTTTGAATGTAGTCAGTATTAATAAGTATAAGATATATAAACAAAAGCTGTTTAGGGTTCTCAATAATTTTTAAGAGTATAAAAGGGTGCTGAGAAAAAAAAAATGAGTTTAGGAATCACTGTTCCAGACTGTGAAGATCTTTTTAGTTCTTGACTTTGTCACTCTTGTGTAAGTATCATTTTTAACTTTGTGTTATCTTCAAATTTGCTAAGAATGCCAACTGTAACATTACTCAGGTGTTGGATACAAATGTTAACTAACACGGGGTCAAGAAAATATTCCTGGGTCACTCCAGTGAAGATGTCCTGCCAACTTGATGTAGAATCCTTTGGGAATAGCCATTGAAACCAGTTCTGAATACATCGAATTATATTATTATTTGGCATATATTT
>JAQQSW010006085.1:0-14032 GCA_028646575.1 Pseudocheirus occidentalis | reverse complement strand
TTAACTGTTACAACTTTACTTACAATTACTCTCATTGAATTTGGCTTAGGGAAGAAATGGCATAAACTCTAAACTGGGCATCATGCCACACAGGAGAGTAGGGGGCATGGGGATGTGAGGGGGGATGACAGAGGGGAGGGGAGGGTCTGGGGGTATGCTGGAAGCAAACACTTCAATAAAGGGACAGGGACAGGGTAGAGAACAGAACAAGGTGTGGAGGGATAGGAAGGAGGGACATAGGATCACTGTCACAATATGTCCACTATGAAGATGTCCTGTATAATCACACATCCACAGCCTGTATTGAATTGATTGTCCTTCCGGTGGGGGTGGGTGACAAGGAAGGAATCAAAAGAATCGTGAATTTGAAGTTCTGTCATATCTGCAACTAGGAATTAAGATATACAGGGCTGGGGCAGGGAGACCCTCCCAGCCCTACCATAAAGTTAGAGAGAAGATCATGGGAGGGGCTTTACAGTGGCATTGCTGTTTTAAGGTCGGGGCAGGGGAAAGATGGGGAGAAAATTTGTAATTCAAAAATTGCATGAAAATGAATGATGTAAACAAGAAAACAAATAAAAAATATTAAAAAAAAAAGAATTCACCAAGCAACTCTTGAAAAAGATCTCCAAAAGAAAACTCCTAGGAATGTTATAGTTAGGTCCCAGAGTTCCCAGATCAAGGAAAACATATTACAATCAACGAAGAAGAAACAATTTGAATAATGTGGAAACACAACTATCTAGCAGCTTCTACATTAAGGGATCAAAGTGCCTGGAATATGATATTCTGGAGAAAACAGGAGCTAGGATTAAAACCATGAATTGTCTACCTACCAAAACTGAGTATAATGTTTCAGAGGAAAATATGGTCATTCAATGAGGTGGAGGACTTTCAAGCATTGTTGAGGAAAAAACAGAGCTGAATAGAAAATTTGACATTAAAATATAAGAAGCAAGGGAAGCATGAGAAGGTAAACAGGGAAAAGAAATGATAAGGAACTTATCAAAGTTGAACTATTTACATGGAAAAATGATCATTGTTAATTATGAAACTTTCTCAGTATGAGGATAATTGAAGGGGATGTAAATGTGTGTGTGTGTGTGTGTATACACACACACATACATACACATGTCCATATAGGAGGTTATATATCTGTACGAATACATACATGAGTGTGTGTGTATATATGTGTACATAGACAGAGTGCACAAGATCAATTGAAGAGGAAGGGATGATATTTAAAGGTGAAATTGAGAGGTGGGGTAGGAATATAATGAGAGACAGGGGAGATACAGAATGGGGTTAATCCTCTCATATAGAAGTGGGAAGGGATAATTGTTATAGTGGAGGGGAACAACAGGAAGGCAAAAGGGAATGGGTCAACCTTACATTCATTGAATTTGACTTAGAGAGGGAATGACATGCACTCAAAATTTGGTTTCTTGCCCTACAGGAGAGTAGTGGTGAAGGGGATAAAGTGGGGTGATGGAGGGGAGCACAGGTTGTGAGGGTGGGTTGTTAGAAGCACATACTTCTGTAAAGGTACAGGGACAAAGTAGAGAATAGAACAAGTGGGGGACATGATAGGATGGAGGGAAATATAATCAGTCTTTTACAATATGCCTGTTGTGGAGATGTTTTGTGCAACTACATATATACAGCCTGTGTTGAATTGCTTGTCTTTCCAGTCAGGGTGGGTGATAAGGAAGGAAGGGAAAGAATCTAGAATATAAAGTTTTAAAATCAAATGTTTTACATTTATGTATATATATATATATATGTATATATATATATATATTCATTCTCAAATAATAATGACATATAAAAATTATATATTATATTATATGTAATGTTATATACAATTATTATTATTTGCATGCAACTGGGAAAAAAGGTATTTATATATACACACATGCATATATATGTCTATATAGGAAGGTTTATGTGCATAAGAATATATATTTATGTGCATATGAATATATATGAATATGTACGGGAATGTGTCTATAAGTGTCTACAAGTATACACAGAAGACACAGGATCAATTGAATAAAAAGGGATGATATTTTAAAAAATGAAATTAAGAGGTGAGAGAGGAATATAGTGAGAGGAGATAGGGAGAGCCAGAATAGGGTAAATCATCTCATATAAAAGAGGCAAAGGATAACTGTTACAATGGAGGGGAAGAACATCAAGGCAAAAGGGAATGGGTCACCCTTATTCTCACTGAATTTGGCTTATGGAGGGAATAACATATCCACTCAGTTGGGTATCTTACCGTACAGGAAAGTAGGTGGGAAGAGGATGAGAGGGGGCATGATGGGGGAAAGGGCTAGTTGGGCATCAGGGTACGCTTTTAAGCACACAGTTTTGTAAAGGGACGGGGTCAAAATAGAGAATAGAATAAGTGGGGTGTGGGATAGGATGGAGGAAAATATAGTCAGTCTTTCACTATATATCCACTATGGAAATATTTTGTGTAACTACACATGTATAACCTATACTGAATTGTTTATCTTACTAGTAAGGGCGGTTGGCATGGTAGGAAAGGAAAGAATCTTGAATTCAAAGTTTTAAAATGAAAGGTTTGAAAATTATTATTATAATTCAATGTAGCCCTTTTTTTTACCCTCCAGGAACACAATTTAAAAGTCACTGGCATATAATTTAAAGTTCACTGCACATACATACATGTGTATACACATATATATGCATCCACACACATGCACACATACATAATATATTCACATATGCACATGCATACCTACATGCATGTGTACACATGCACACACATAGACTTATGCATGTATGTGCGTGTATTCTTCATTTGCTCATTTTTAACTTGGTGGCTCCTTTTCCTATTGTTCATGATTTTCTACACTCCAACCCTCAGGATCACAAAGAGCAATGCAGGCATAAAACTGGCAAGATTTTTTTTTATTTGCTTTCATTTGTGGCATCCTAGAATATAGTTTGACCTGGCTTAATGATGTAACCTCATTGTAGATAGCTTAATATGATCTTTTCATCTTTTTTTTTTTGGTTTGAGTTTCTTGCCAGCTCTTTTTCTTTTCTTTTATTTCTTTCTTTCCTTTTTTTTGGTCAAAATCCAGATATAAAGATCATTTCCCATTGTAGGGAAAGCAGAAGTTGATTAAGAGTTGAGAACAGCCTTCTCTTGAGCACCCAGTGTCCTTGGCCCATAAACTACAAGCATTGGTCCTATTCTTTCTTTCACCATTCTATTGTGTTCTACATCTTATTAAAAAAATTCAAGTAGCTTTTATTCCTTGGGGGGGGGGAAGATATTCTTGGCATTTGTACCTAGCCTCAACTCATTCTGAGCTTTTTTTTTGCTCCTAACAATGTACTTCACACTTTTACAATCATCTTCTATCTAACCTTTCTTCTGCCTTCTGAACATGTTATTTAAAAATTTAATAGATTCCTTACAGTGCATTGTTCTCTAAGATAGAAATAGGGATTGCGCTTCTGATTTTAGTCCTCATTCCCAGTGACAATTTCCTTCTATCAAAGCAAGTTAGTACCTTCTCTGCAACTTAGAGAGTTAGTTGCCCAGTTCACTGGGAAGTTAGGGGACTTGTCCAGGGTCAAATAGCCAGTATGATTCAGAGATGGGTGTGAATCTGACTCTGAGTCTAACAACTGCTTCTTTATTGTCTACTATCAAGTAGAAATTTATTATGAAATTAAAACTGCATTTATTGCTCAATTGCATGTCCTCCTTAATTGGATTCCTTCACTACTTTAAAGAATAATTCTGTATTTTAACTTTATATCCTTTGTAATATAGCTAATTTCACGTAGAAACTTCATGATAAATATTTGCCCAATTGTATTGAATTGAAAACCACTCTCATCCCCAATACAAAAAGAAAAGTTGAACTTGACTCCTCTGAGTCATCTTGCAAATGGCAAGATATTTAATATGCCTCATTGTAAATAATATTTCTTAAAACTAGTTTGCAGGCAATGAGGCAGCATAGTGGCTAGAAAACTTGTCTTGGCATCAGGAAGACTCATCTTTATGAGTTCAAATCTGACCTTAGACATTTAATATCTATGTGACGCTGGACAAGTCTCTTAATCCTGTTTGCCTCATTTTACTTTTCTGCAAAATGATCAGGGGAATAAAATGGCAAACTCCTCTAGTATTTTTGCCAAGAAAACCCCAAATGAGGTCATGAAGAGTCAGACACAACTGAACAATAACTAAACCTAATTAGTATGCTCATTACCTATCTCCATCATGAAGATATAGTGAACTGTTATACATGAGTCATTCTGAGGCATGTCCAATGTAGAAAGGGCTTTCAGGAAATGAACACATACCGAATCATTTAACCTCTTTGGCTGTCAACATCCTCACCTATTAAATGAGAAGGGTGAACCTGATGGCCATTAGTGCCTGAATCTACCATCCTATGAGTCCTACATCCTATGTGTGTACTTGGATCTATGTTAATAAGAAGCACCTGGCGACAGAGAATTTTCAGCCAATTTTGAAGAAGTGTTCAGTTCTTGAAAAATAAAATATGTTTAAAGAACTGAACATTTTCTATAAAGCAGATTTTTTATCATGTTTAGAATGAACAGACAAAAAAATCATTTTATATGTATTAGTGTTTACATCCAAAATGAATCTTGAAAAATTTAGGAGTATAAAATCCTTGGAGAAAAGCAATCCATTTCATTCTGTTTTTGTACCACACATGCAGCACAGAATCTTGAACATTAACTACTAGCGAAAGCATTGACTATTAAACCATTAACTAATGTTGATTAAAAAGTCATTTTTACTTAATATAGTGGAGTGGAATTAAAACTAAACCACCCAAGGAAAATAAATAAATAAGTACAAATGAAAACATTGTCAGCTGTCTATGAGCAGTGCTACTGAGAAAGAATTGATGACCAAGGAGTAAGAAATGTCTACTCTGAAGTATCTACAAATGTATAACTTCTACACTATTCAGATCTTTAATTTGCATGTGATGTAATTTGCCAACAGCAGACATTTTGTGTGTAATTAGAAATGGAAGCTGCTAGCTAGCATCTTGTCTTTAATTTATCATTGTTAGATATTAATTGAAGTGAGTCATGTGCCTGTAGGAATTCATAGGAGGAAGGAAAGGGTGGGATTAATCAAATTAAAGGCCATAATTCAGGTGTATGAAAGCCATAAATGGGGGAAATATGTTGGGCAGTCAGTCATCAACACTAATTTGAGTTGAGTGTGTCAGTTGTAGACATGCTGCAAGAACAAATCCAGGTGGGCACAGATAAGCTGGCACAGCAGAGGTAGCAACTCAGTTGAACTCTTCCAACTTTAAAATAATGCTTTGAATTGCATTCTATTGTGACTGGGCCAACAAAAGGTCAGAGTGAGACATTTTTTCCCCAGTTAAATAAAACTTAAAAGGTGATCAGAAAGAAAAGTCAGTCTCGTTGTGGTCGTGGTGGTCCCAGAGCATAGAGCAGACCAGACACTGCCACCATACCACTCTGGATATGGTTATGACAGCGAAACAAGCAACTTCCATAGTTCTCAGTCCACAGACTGTGAAGGAGTCAGGAGTTTATCCAGGGCTGCTTTCCTGCACTAGTTATAGGACTCTACTGCATGGCCCATCATGAACATGGGTCATAGATCCAGGGCAAAGAGGGGGACCGGTGCTCGCTGCCACAAAAGAATAAAGGTTAGAGTCCCATTTCCAAGGACAAAAGTAGTGATGGTGTTTGTGGTTGAAGGAGGGCAGGAGATGAGGTCACAGTTCTGGAGCCAAGAAGAGCACTAACGCTTGTAACTGAAAGGGAACAAAGACCTTTCCTGGGTAAAGACTAGACCACAGTATGCTAGAGTAGTGACCATACTTCTCCTTGGATCATACCACTTGAAAAATAGTGAAAACTTACAGATTCCAGGACAAGCTCTGAAAACAGCACCACAAAACAAAACAAAACAAAACAAACCACCACCAGCACTTAAAAACTGACTCCACCTTGGGAACAGAATCTAACTTTACATAAAAGTTAAAAGCCAAGAAATAGACTGAAAAAAAACAAGAAAAACAACTTGATCATAGAAATATATTCCAGCAGCATGGAAGACTAAGACTCAGAAAATGCAAGAAAATTGTGAAAAGAGAGTCTTGGTAGAAGAGGCATACAAAAAATGCTAAAGGAAATAACACTTTAAAATAGATTTGGCCAAATAGTCAAAGAAGCCCAAAAATCCACTGAAGAGAAGAACTCCTTAAAAAGAAGAATTGACCGAATGGAAAAAAAGAGGTACAAAAACTCAGTGAAGAAAATAATTCCTTAAAAATTAGAATTGGGCAAATTCTAAACAAATGCTTCTATGAGATAGCAAGAAGCAATAAAGCTAAATCAAAAGAATAAAAAAATAATAGAAAATATAATATCTACTGTTGGAAAAGCAAGTGACCTGGAAAATAGATTGAAGACAGATTAACTTCCTAAAAGCCATGATGAAAAAAATCTAATGATCATATTTCAAGAAATTACCAGAGAAAATGGTCCTGTTGTCCTAAAATCAGAGTGTAAAAGAGAAATTGAAAGAATCGACAAATTACCTCCTGAAACAGATCCCAAAATGAAAGCTCCCAGAATATTATAGCCAAATTTCAGAGCTCCCAAGTCAAAGAAAAAATAATTCAAACAGTCAGAAAGAAACAATTCAAATAGCATCAAGCTGCAGTTGGGATCACAGAAGACTGAGTATCTCTGACATTAAAGGAGTGAAGGGATTGGAATAAATGTCTAAGGGCAAATTTGAACTCAGAGCTTCCTGACTCTGGGTCCAGTGCTCCATCTTCTACACCACCCAGCTTTCCCAAATAAAAACTCGTTGAAACAATTAACAACTCCAGCAAAGATGGCTGTATCAATAATGAGATATCCACAACACCCATGATGGTTATGAATATGCTGCTATAGTTTTGGATCACAAAATGTAGCAAACTCTCCACATGGAAGGCAGAACCAAGGTCTTTATTCAGAAACCATATTATTTTATGCAAAGTGTTTTGGTTCTTGTTACAATGGTAACCACAATATGTTGAATCACCTTATTCACAAGACTCTTCCATATTCACAAGCAATGAAAAGAACTGGAATGCTGTGTCCTTTCCCTTACCTCCTCAGTTGTTTATATTTCCCAAAAATTTCATCACATTTCTCTTGCATGCGTTGAGTCTGTATATACTTAGATGTAGACTTCTTGTCTCCCCTGATAAAGTGTAAGCTTTTTGAAGACAGGGATATTTCTGGGTTATTTTTTCCATATGTACAGTACCTAAAACAATGCCTAGCACATAATAAGTAGACACATTTATAATCTTTGGTCTGGAAGGCAAGCATGTAAATGGGGCTTGGAGCTATTGCCTTTAAATTGATACATATCCAATTGTATCATGAATATGGAACGGTTTTTCAGAAAGTTTATAATTTATGGGATTCTAAGTGCTATAGAAATATTTGCCAAATCTGACTTCAACTTGGAATGTATGAACTTCTAAAGGATGAATATGAAAATGTAATTTGCAGATAGAAGGAGAGTATGGAAATGAAATTACAAATAATATCCACATGTACACATATTTCACTGAAAAAAACATAATAATAAATAAAAATGCATCCTACATATGTTTTCATCCCAAGACCTTTGAGTTGAATCCTAGGTAACTGCTATACTTCTTAGCTTTAAAACCATTCCCAAAGTTTAGTGGATATTTGTAATGGTAAGGGAATTTAAAGATCCCCCTGTATTGGCTTGGTTTTGGTGTTGAGTATTATAACCCTGAGCTTATGAATCCAACTTGTGGGATGAACTTGTTGATGTGAAGAGAGAGGGCTGAATAGGGAAGAACTGGTGCCATGGACTGAAAGAGAGGCCCAAACAGAGAAAAAGCCCAAGCAGAGAGAAGACCCAAGCAGAGGAGGCCAGAAGGACTTTTGGAAACTGCCACCTGGAGCTGCCAAGAACTGAGAAGGTATGGCTGTGATGTAGGTATTTTGTCTTTCTGTTTTGATGTTAGTTTGCTAGATTCACCTGATAGTGAAGGACAGTGTTGCTGTTGTAAAGGTCCTGGAACCTTGCTGTTGGTTCAGAAGCCCTGAAGGAGGGTTTTCTTGAGGTACTTTCACAGAAATCCTGGAAGGGGGCCTTGCTGATGTTTTCAGGGATCCTGAGACTGTTCTATAGGCAGAGAGTGACTTGATGAGGACACTGGCTATGGCTTTGTTAAGCCTTGTCTCCCCAGGAACTGAGATTGCTAAGAACTTGCCTTGTGTCAAGATGAAGGAAGGACCTTTCCTTGGGTTCTCAATGCTGTGCTGTTATCTTGACCTTGTTATGGCTTAAGGGTGGATGGCCTTTTGTGCTCTCCTGCTCCCGTTTGAGAAAGTGCTTGGTGTTAATGGATAGTGTTGTAATTACTTTGTGTCCAGGGGTGGGAAACCTTTGACATTTTTGTGCTCTGTGATTGACCAAATGAATGTATTGTTTATGATTGGAAACTAATCTCCATTTGAGAAGAGACTAAATGAATGTACTGTCCAGGAGTGGGCCACTTTGACTAATATACTGGCCAGGGGTGGGATACTTGGACCTTAGAACTTTGCAATTGAACTGAGAACTTACTTGCTAAATGAATGAGTTACTCTGTATTTTTATTTTCTCTACTCTGTGAATGTTTAGCCTTAATTAGTCACTGAATAAATGGAGTTTGCTATGCTGGTAATCCGAACCTTGGAAGTTGTCTTTGCTTGGCATTACAATATTGAAAAATATATGCATGTATATTTATACGTATATGCAGATAGACAGACAGATAGATGGATGGATAGATAGATAGATAGATAGATAGATAGATAGATAGATAGATAGATAGATAGATAGATAAGGGGATGCTAGAAAAACGTTAGAATATAGGAGCTGGTCAATAAGGACACAATTCTTAGAGCATGGACAGATCTGTATGTCCTGGGTCTAGATAGAGCCTGTAACTATCCCTTGCTTTATTTCAATTAAAAACATAGACACTTGGTGACCCTGCTTCCTGCTGTGAGTGATGGAAAGTCATGGTGGCATAGAAAAATCTTCCGCTTGGTGAGAGTGTGAGGATTGAGACTATATTTAATAAGTTCCAGAAACTGTTAAGTGAGGAAGTTTACTGAGAGCTCCTTGTTGGGAAAAGGCAGAAAGACTTATATCCCACTTCACTGCCTTGTGTCCATTAAAGCATTGTCTTCTTGGCATTTTTTTTCTTTTCTAAACTCAAATGAATATTTAGAAATGAAATTGACCAGGCCCTGATTTTGCAAATTTTGAAACATCAGAAGAGGCATTAGAGATCCCATGGACAACTGGGAGGCAGTAGCAGAGACCCTTGGATCCAGCAGCAGTTATGGTGGGACTCCAATACAGCAGGCAGGCAATCTGCTTGAGTGAGCCAGCTAATCAATGGAGCCATTTATCTGTCTTGTCACCATTCCCCTAAGCAAATTTAATGGGTGTTCTGGGAAGGGGACAAAAGGAGACAAAAGGTACTTTTTGGTCTTATGTGTTCACTATGTGTAAACCTCATTACCTTCATGTTTTAAATTTGTGTGCCACCCCACCCCACACCCTTTTCCTAGGACCATGTTTGAAGGAGAGGCTATAAATTCTACACAGGCGAATTTTCCAGTAAATTTTCTTTCATAAAAACTAATTGATTACAACTGGATATTTGATATGGGGGGAGGAAGAAGGAGGACCCACATCAAATGAGGGTTCATGTGTGACAATACTAGAAGCAACATTCCCCTCTTATGATACTCAGTGGCACCCCTACATTGCCAACTTGGCAATTTGAGTAGAGGTTGTGAGATGAGCTCAGAGGTGGGGTGCTATGCTCGTAATATGTTGAACACTTTCATTTGGAGTTCTGGATCTATAATCAGTCACCAAATCTCAGGGAGAATTCGAGAGGTTAGAAAGAAGTCTGAAAAGTGGCTTCCAAGCTGCCCCAGAATTCTAATCTTCCAAATGCAGGCAAACTTATTTCCCCTTTGGGCCTTCCAATTGGCTAATGACCAAAACTATCCAAGTTATCAATTTTTGCTTGTTACTGAATTTCAGTAGGAGGCATTGCTTTCAATATGATATATCCTCACCCCCACAACTGATTGATATGATAGAGAATGTGTCACAGCAGCTAGAATATTGAGCTTCTTTCTGCCTCTCGGGTAATTCCAACGGACTCAATCTAGAACTAACTGCTCTCTTCCAAGAGCTAATAATTATCATTCATTCTGCATGCATGTACTTAACACTTGAATTAATAGCTGGAAAGAAGATAGTACATCACAATTCAAAGCTGGCTTTGAGATTTGTCTTGCTTGGGTGCATCAGATGGCAAACAGTTTTAGTCTCTGCTCCCAATTCATTTAAAATTAAACCTCCCGCTCCTTTTTCTCTCTCTCTCTCTCTTTTTGGAGAAAACATTTCAGAATTTCAAAACCTAACACCCCTATCTACAAATTCTGTGTGTCTGCATAAACAAAGTAAGCTGGAGAGCTAGTCATTATTCTGGGTTTTTAGACCAGATTGATTCCTCAAACCTTTGATTTTTTTTTATAAGTAGGTTTCTACCTATCCCTACATATCTATTTCATTTCTTCCCATAATTATACCTGTAAATTACCAGGCTGATGCTTCATTTTCTCATTTTATCTTGCGTATGAAAGTATAAGCATCTATACATATGCTGCATTAAAATTTAGATAATCATCTCATTTTAAAAATACAAATCTAGTGTTACCCTTTAAAAGGAGAGCTATGTGAATACCTAATTAAATATTCCATGGGGTGGCTAGGTGGTGCAGTGAATAGAGCACTAGCCCTGGAGTCAGGAGGACCTGAGCTCAAATCCAGCCTCAGAAACTTAACAGTTACTAGCCATGTGACCTTGGGCAAGTCACTTAACCCCAATTGCCTTGCCTTCCCCCCTACAAAAAAAAGCCCCAAAATGTCTTTTTAAACATACCTATAAATATACTATATCCCCACCCTTAATTGTAACTTAGGAAAATAGGATAATTGATGCTGTGCCAATCACTTGGTTACTGAAGTATGGAGTTAGAACTGGGAGACATTTTCATGTCTTCTAGTCCAATTCACTCATTTTACAAGTGACAAAACTGAGTCCAGGAGCCTTAATGTCATTTATCCAAGGTCACATCAGGTTATGTTGCAGAACCTAGGATCAAACTATGAACAGGGCAAAGATCATTGACTCTAAGGAAAGAGGTTACAGTTCAGTGTTTTCAGTTCTGCCTGGCTTTTCATGACCTCATCTGGCATTTTCTAGGCAGAAATACTGGAGGAGTTTGTGTTTCCTTCTTTAGTTCTTTTTACAAATGAGGAAATAAGGGAAACAAGATTAAGAGACTTGCCCAGGGTCACACAGCTAGGCGACATTTGAGGTCAGATTCGAACTCAGGAAGATGAATTTTCCTGACCCAAAAATCCAGTGCTCTATTTACTGCACCATAAGCTAGGTCAGAGGACCTAGGTTCAAATCCTTCCTTGGATGCTTACTACCTGTGTGACCTTGGACAAATTATTTAACTTCCCTAAATCTCATATTCCTTCTCTGGGGGAAAAAAGACTAAAATTCTCAGGTCTCTTTTGGTTCCAGATCTCTGAATCATGACTCCAAATTTAGTGATCCTTCTGTCAAATCATGCAGTCTCACCCCACCCCCATTTGTTAGTGGACTTTGGTGTTTCAATGAGAAAATTTCAAATATAAAATTTCTTTCTTGTTAGGAAATTATACAGCAAGACACAAGGTTATGGATGCAGCTAGAAAGGAAAGCAGAGATCATATAACTCCAATTCTTTATTGTGACTAAATATGTGATTAAATGGAGGACCAGAGAAGTTAATGAATTTTCCCAGTGACAAATAGGTAGCAAATGTCTGACCTGGAAGTGGACCTAGGTCTTTTGCTTCTAGTTTCATTGGTGTTTGCATCGTCCAGGATGTTTCCTTTGTTGATATGACAATGCTTCTCAGCTTTAGGCATCGCCACTACTACATCCAAACTCCAGACAATTAAATGTGTTTATCATATTATCTTGTTGTTCATCATTCTTTTTTGAAGAGAACCTATGACATCAAAGGGTGAAGTCCTGACTTGTGTGTGAATTGAAGTGAAGAAAAACGGAAGCCATGAGCTAAAGATTCTAGAACTGGAATGAATTTTAGAACTCAACTAGTCCTATTTCCTCATTTTCCACATGAGGAAACTGAGGCATAGAGTGTTTAGGTGACTTGCTGTGGGTCATTGGTAATGTGCAGAGCTGGCATTTAAGTTTGGGTCTATACACACGCACATATACATATATACATGCACACAACACACACACACATATATGCACACACATATATACACATATAAATATGCATATGCACACATGTGTGTACATATATGCACATATAAATGTAATATATGTATGTGCGTGCATATATGTGTATATATACACATATACATACATATACATCTAATACTCAGAGGTACCTGTGATCTCATAAATTTAGGAATTCTTTTTTATGATACAGGTAACCACTCAGCCATGCCAATCCGTCCTGCTCACCTAGACTGGGTATTTTCGTTGACTGATGCTCATGCCTAGAATATTCTCCTTCCTCTATACCTCCTGTATTATCTGTCTTTCTTTAAATCTCAGCTACAATTTCACCTTCTGAAAGCAGGCTTTTCCCTGTCCCTTTTTAGTGTTAGGCCTTTCCTCTGAGATAATTTGCAATTTCTCTTGCACATAGATTGCTTATACATAGTTGTTTGGATATGGTCTACCCCATAATACACCAAACTATTTGAGGATAGGATTTATTTTGTCTTTTTTTTTTGGTGCTGGTGTATTCCCAAGCATTGCCTTGAACATACTAAGAGTTTAATAAATTCTTGTCAGTTTGATTTAAATAGACTGGGAGGCAAGATGGCGGCACAGAAGCAGCAAGGTCCAGCAGCTCCCACACTGCCACCCTAAACACCCATAAAATATGAGTCCAGACAGAGTCTAGGACTCTTGGACTCACAAAAATACAGAAAAAACATCTCTCGCTGAATGCCGCACAGCAGCAGGGGCTCATCCTGGTGGCCGGGAGTGGAGGCTGGCCAAGCCTGAAGCCAAGACCACAGCAAGGACCAGGACAGTGGGAAGCAGCTGGGCTGAGCTGAGCTGAGCCATGCCACAGCCAGTCTACAGAGGAGAGGATCTACAGTCTCCAGCACCTCCACATCTACCAAGGTGGGAGGAACGGGGACAGGAGAGGGGCAGCTCGCTCTGGAGCAGAGACCAGCCCAGACGAAAATCACAGCCACAGCCAAGCCAGGCCCCAGGGCTGTCAGGAGGAACTGAGCCTCACACCCCACAGCTTGAGTCTACTTCAGAGAAGCTCTATTGCACCTGAGGGAATCTTCACATCCACAACACCAGGATTAGACGGTCAGTGAAAGTGAAAGTGAAACTTTGAAAATTAACTTGGGGGAGGAAAAGCAGTTTGGCCTGGTCTGGGGCAAGGAAGCAGTGGGGAAAGGGAACTGCTGCAACTAGCTGCAGCCCCCACTGGGCTGCTTCAGAGGCCCTGCCCTGCAGACTCAACAGTGAGGCTGAATGGATTGATCAGGGCCAAGTGCTCTTGCACTGAGTGGCCTGGATCTGGATCGTGGTCTTGGTGGTGGTCCTGGGGTGCGCTTTCAGCAAGCCAAAGCTGGGGGACTTGCAACACCCCCCTAATAGCTCCGACAGCGATTTGGAACAGAGCTTTCCCCCCTGGAAGCAGAGTTTCACAGAGCTAAAAAACAACAAAAAAACAACCAATTAACTGACTGGCCAACATGAGGAAAAGGAAGCAAAATAAGAACAGCAATAAAACTCTAGAATCCTTTTCTGTGGACAAAAAGGATCAAAGC